>JALLPE010001882.1:0-10728 GCA_036940025.1 Conticribra weissflogii
ATTTGCCAAGTCAGTTGATAGTAGCACAAATTGCAAATAATGAAATGAAAACCAAAGCAGGAAAAAAAGGAAAAAACATCTGGAGCATAGTTATCAAGGGGAGAAAGAAGAGTAGATCGATCCTCCCTTGCCCCAAGCTTACTCTTTCCTGACTCTTTTATGGCTTCTTTGACTAATTTCTGAACATCTGAATCCAAGACACCAAGTTATGTTGTCAATCAGCCATAAGATGATTCAACAGAGTAAGTTTATTTTCCATAGAAATTGTGCCTTTTTTATCAGGCTTATGCTTTTCATTCTCATCTGTTGTAGAATGGCGCTTCTTTTTCCATGAAGCAACCTTGGCACATCATGGTTATGACAATCAGGTATGTACATGCCGTCAAAGAGTCCATTTGACTTATGCTCTTTGTACCACGCCCACTCCTTTCCATCAACAGTGGTGGTCTTACCCTTGAATTTGTTGCGCCATACTAGGAATATAAGTTTGCCATTGGTTTTACTGCCTTTAGAACCACAACTTTATTAACCATCTTTGCCATTGCCTCCACCACTGGATTCCACTTTCGATTTTAGCTTGTTGAACTTCTTTTTATAATTGTTGAGGGTGGTGGTGAGTGCAATTATCTTGGTATCTTTTGCACTAGTGATGTTCCATTTATTGGTTCTGACTAAATAGATATATTTTGTACAACCAGTTTGGATCACAAACGGAAGAGTACACATGGGAACTTGCAAGATCCACTAAGAGTTTTGACTGTTTGTTCAAAGCTTTCACTGGAAATAGTTTCAAAAGCACAAAAGAGTCAAGTCAGAAAACGGCTCTCACTGTGATTGCCCAGCTTGAGTTGCTTGGTTTCTTTCCAATTTGTTTCCATCTCCCTTGTAAGTTTCTGAAAGTCACTGTCGAATTTCTGAAGCTTGCCTCAGCAAGTTTGTTCTCCAAGTCTTGAACATTGATTATAGTGCTGGGCTTGACATCTTGCAAGTTCTTGTACATGGGGATGATAGTATCACACCTTGTGTCTCGAGTAATTGGATCCTTGATAGTGTACTTGTTGGATTTGTTTCAAAATAAGTCAAGGTCCTCCTCTGTTATTACACTTTGCAGTATTGAATTTAGAAGCTCAGAACAAATACAATGTTACTGCTTTATTTCCACTTGTTCCAGTGAAACATTAACTGCTGTAAAATTGAGAGCTTTGATTTCCATTGCCACAGGAGGTTTCATCCTGGGGTCATCATTGCCACTCCAACTATATCCAGCCCAAGCTTGTACTTGCAAACACATGATTGTATGATAATCATCCAAGAACTCCTTTGAGCAAGTTAAGTTTGTCACCACATTTGTTTGTGTTCCAGCAGGGACACTGTTTCTGCCTGTTGGTGCTCAGAGGATTTGATTGAGGCAAAACTGATCCACTTTCTTTGCCCCTCTCTTACAAATGATTACTCCATTTTGACTTTTAATGACAATTATGAGACAGTAAAATCAACCCATGTGCAGCCATCCATAGTTTCAATCTCTCAAATGTAGAAAAATCAATTTTTATTTTTGAAAGGATTTGTTGAGTGAGTAGTTGTTTTTGAATTTGTTGTAAATAATCTTCTAAATAATTTTGAATTATGAATTAAAATGAGACCAATCCTATTCTTACACATCATTGTTATTCAAGCAAAAGTAATCAAATTGATCAGTGTCTTTTTTGCTAGGATTACAGAATCCTGGGTCTGATAAACTGTAATGATTCAATGTAAGAATTTGTCTTTGGTTGATAAAAGAAAGCATTCTAGCTGTAAAACAATTGTTGATTTGGCATCATTTTTTAAAAATGAGTTGAGTCAATTTGTGACTCAAAAATAACACTAATACTAGTTCCCTTTATAGGTAAACCATCTGCTCCACTTGATCCTTGTTACATTTGTTGAACTTGTGTTGATCTAATCCCTCAAGCACTCAGCAACTGTATCCAGCTTTGATTCTCAATCTACATCATGCAGAATATTAAATACTAAATACCACTGTTTCCACCACATAGTACTTCTGCAAATAAGTGTGGAGGATTCTTATTGCCATCAATATGAGCATCAAACTCTCTCATTGATACAGATTCTCACACTGCATGTTAACATACTGCATGATTCTTCTTCTTTTGTAATGATTCTGGCTTAGTGGTAAAAATATCCCAGTACATGTTCATGGCACCACATAGACATCCCCATCATTCATAACTTGTACCATATGCCTAGCAGGGTCTCTATGCCTGTCTTCATGGTCACAAAGTCTGTGCCAAAAATGTGTTCTTCAATATTGGACTATTTTTGTGTACCAATTATTTAGTGCAGTATTTAAAAATGTATGAAATCAAGTACAATATCTTCACATGAGTTTTTCACCAGCATGATTTTGTCTACAGGCATGCATATACACACTGTCTTTTCTAGGGTCTCAGGTACATTAGGTGATATAGGATCTTCAACATCACTGTAAAAACTCTTCCAATCACATTAAGGGAACTGGGTACTATCTTTTTTGTATTTGTGGTATCCATTAATATCCTGATAATATGGTATGAAGCTAGATACAACATCACATGCAGAGCAGATTCCAAGTGCCCTGGCATGGTAGCACCCTGTGCAGAAAAATCATAGATGATTTTGTTCAAATATCAATAATTCCTAACTCAATTATCCACCTCCATATTTTCATGAGGAATCGATGGTATGACATATATTCTGGTGGCAACTCAGACAAGAAGTCCAACTGTTTGGTTCCAAGCAAGTCAATTTACTTCTTAGAGTATTGTATGACTTCCCTTACATACTTTGACAAACTTAGGCCCCATGCCCACATCCCGTTCTGGATCTGTATCAGGTTCAACTAGGTTTGATTAGAAAGCAATTTTCCATTTTCTCAATCTTCAAGTCTTGTTTGTTGTGTATCATCTAGTCTGTACACATTGTGTGACTTTTGAAGCTGTCTTAAGTGTGACATGCATTTGCATTTTTGTAGAAAAAAGCATGCTTAATACTAACTCATAAATCCTACATACATTACTTTTTTCCAATGTGTTTGTTTTTGTTTGATTTGCTCTCAATCCAAAAATTAAATTGCGTGTAATGAAATCTGTCAGATTTGAAGCACCATCAATGGTAACTGAAAGATTTGTAACAGTTGTATTGACCAATACTAATGCATTGACTGGATTGGTATTTTTTCACTTAATTTGGCTCAGTGACAAAGATATGGTGGTTGGCCAACATCATCTGTATTCTCTGTCAAGGGAGTCTTGTCTGATATTATGCATAGGCACTTATTCAAATGGACATATGCATTTCTATAGGCACAACAATGAGAGGCAATGGTAAGGACTAAGTACTCTAGCCCACAAGCAATCTCTATGCATAAAGTATGGAGTCAAATATCTGGGAGACAATTTTCTCATAGCAGGTCATTTAGAGTCAATCATCAACATATTCATATAATACAAAACAACCATCATTATTGTATGTATCAATGATGACATCTTTCCTTGTCCAACTGATTTGGAACTCACAAAGTCAGTCAAGGCTCTACAGCATGTTGAACATGACATTGAAGATCTAGACTTCCTTTGGACTATTTTGGCGCCATAACCATATATTTTGGAGATGGTTTCTATGCTTTCATCCAAAAATCACTTATTGACATTGTTCTGGATGATTTGGGGATGCCTACTTGCCCAAAATCAGGTGTAATGCATGTCTTCCTCAAAGCACCTTCATTTCCAAAGCTAGGTTGAAATTCTGCTATCATTGTGAAATTGGGAAGTTCAACACTCATGTTCAGAATTGTAGTCATTTTTGAAGCAAACCACTTGTCATTAATTTGGCTGTTCCTCAAAAGGAGCATGTCTCAGTAGTAGAGTATTATTTGCATACAAATTTAAATTACAAAAGCATGCTTGGAATCAAGTTCAAGGCAATGAAAAGAACAGTTTTTAGTGGTATTGGCTTTGCAAGCAGATGCAATAAGAACTCCTCTAAAGGAAACCTAACATTGGCTAAGTCTTGATTGGGATGGTACACAATATATGCAAAAATGACATCATATGGGCATTCAAGATACTACAAACCTAAATTGGACTCAACACAATGAAAGCTTAATATCTTTCTCTGTTAGTTGCTCTTTTTGGAATCATACCAACCATATAAATAATTGAGAAAATCAAGGAAAGAGTGTAAGGCTTCAGGACAATTCAGGTGAACTGAACTTGTAAGTCTGTCAATGATGAGATCCTGCACCATGTACATTGAACTATGCTATTTTCCCTTCAGTGAACATATTCATCATGGGGCAGTCAAGATATTGCATATGTATACCAATGATAATTCTTAAGATATTGTCAACAAGATTGTAGCCCAGGATCCCTTCACACATCAATGCAAGAACGTTTGCAGAGGATAGAGTACATGTTGAAAGGAAGTGTTTGGGTTCTGGATAGCTTTGTATTCTATCATAAAAGAGAGTAAATCTTTGGGGATCAACTCCATCAGATTTTTAGGCTCCCTCATGAGCAATGTATGTTCACCTCCCCCATCTTTGAGGAGTTTGCACTAGTTCCCATATAATTCTATGTTTGTATTATGACATACATTTTCCATAGGAGTTGATGGATGAGCATCCTTGATGTATTAGACACATAGTTAGTAACTTTGTTTCATTTTTTATGAAACCTTGGCTTCAACATGTCTAGTTTTGGTTAGTTATTTAGTCAGGCTTATCAAGTAATAAACCTAGATTGTTAAAAATTTATGAAAATAATATCGGCCCAAATTGATATCAACAGCCTCTTATACACAATAATTATTACAGGTGGCATGCTTGATGAAAAATAGTTTTGTTTTATGTATTATTATTTGGTGCAACAGACAACAAAAGTTAGGTGATTCTCTAGTATTATTAGGTCCAATAACAGATAACAAAAGTTTGGTTATTCTCTAGTAAAAATGATTTCGGACAAAACTGGGATTGAACTTAAACTTTCAACAACCCTTGTTTTGGTGGATTTACATGCAACTACATGCAGCTATTTAAAAGAAGTGATTTAAACGTCTGCCAGTATCTTACGGACAACTTCAATAATCCTACGGTGGCGCTTGGTCATTTTGATCTTCACTTCCGAAGATGAGCAACTTTCGATAACGTGCTCATTCATTACATCGTCCAAAAGCGATCGAAGAGACAATATCAAAACAGCATTGTCAACTTCCCTCTTGCCTTTGCTATCTCCATCATCACTTATTTTGAACTTAAGCCACCCGTCCACAATGATTGCATTATTGATCAACTCCAATTCTCCACCAAAGAGAAGAAGTGCAAATTTGGAAACAAAATTCACTTCGGATAGAAATATTACGGGTGCACGAAACTTAACAGTGCCCAGTGATCGGTGCTTGGCATGGTACACTGCATACGCATCTTTGCCTTTGATTCATGTTATGAGAGGTCGGCCAATAGGTAAAAACAAGGTATAGCGGATGTGTCGTATTTGCGTAAAAATAGTTAGACTCACCTTTTTCAGAAGCATCGCGTACTCTTTTATGCTGGAACGAGTTGGACGATGGACGGCATTCGTCACCATCACCTGTTAGTAGTTTTCCGCCGCTTGGCCCACCTTTTGTTGACCCAGTTGGCCTGACCAAAGTGCATATGTTGGGATACAACCCGGCTACTAAGCAACAAGATGTTAACAGAGCATCCTCCCTTGCTATGTTGCAATCATCCACATTTTCTTCACCATTTGAATTGGATTTTGATGCAAGCCCTGCATCGATTATCAAATCCAAATATTGGTCACGAAGTTGATCAATCTCTTGCAATACTAGATTGTCAAGACCGTGCTCCCCGCAAAACTTCCATCTTTGCCTTGGATTCTGTTTCTTCCATCTATTATAGACCGCAATCACAGCAATCAAATCACCTTTTACTGTTCCGCCTGGCCAATCACGACCTCCGAATCCAAACTCGACCAATGAGTTTCTTGCCTCGATGCAAGTTGGATCCAGTGGTCGGGAATTAGTCGATGGAACAAAGCATGGTTTTTGACAGGATAGGGAGGCTGCAATAGTTAATGCTCCATCAAGACAGCCCAAGATGCATCCAATGATCAGAATCTTTCCTACTTTGGCGTCCATCGGAAGTCTCGAAAGATGATATCCAAGCGGTGTAAGTCGATACAAGAAATCCGTTCCGTCTTCGGTAGATCCATAGTCGACCACTTTCAACGCATCGACTTCGATCAAATGACGACATGCTTGAATTAGACTGCTTTTGTCAGGAGGAGTCGGCGTCTGCGATAAAAATTTCATAGGTTTCACGCCCATTGCAAACTGAGGTACCCTTTCACCAGTTTCACCGGGCGTGGTCGTATCGCGTGAGTCGTAGAAATCATCACGACGTTGTTCGAACAACAAACAAATTTGCAAAATAAGGTCGTCCAATGGAGTTCGAACCATTTCGGGAGGAGTTTGCGGCAACAGATGCTGTGTTGCAAACTCCTGCGAACACAGTCTCCAGCAGACACCCTCGGAAGTACGGCCCGCTCGACCCGCTCGTTGAGTCAAAGACGCCTGGGAGGTCCAAACTGTCACCAGTTCTTTGATTCGAGCCGATGAATTGTATCGACTTTCCTACGGTCAGATTGACGAAAGCGGTAAAGAATGTTCAGTAGATGTTCAAATGCGATAAGTATGATTCGAAAGTTCCCACATACCTTTACCCGACAAGAGTCAATAACGTGCTGTACGTCCGGAATGGTGACGGAAGTTTCTGCAATATTCGTAGCCAAAACAATTTTAACCTTGCCTTCTTCTACCGGACGAAACACTTTCTCTTGATCGGACCTTGGAGTGGAAGAATGTAATTTCATTATAGTGCAGGTGTTTTTCTCCCAGGATGTCGTTCCCTCTTCGTTTAGGCAACGTGACAACGCGTCAATCTCGGCAAGACCGGGAAGAAAAACGAGTATGGCACCAGAGGCACTGTGCACTTTGTCCGTAGACGATTGTAAACAGCCGGCTCTTTCTTCGTCTACAATTTTCGCAATCAACGAGCGAATGAACTTGTAGTCGATGAAATCGATTGCTCGTAAAGACTGTCCGACATTGTCATTGTCGATATGTTCGTTGCTTTTGTCAGATTTCGTCTTCCCGACAACAACTTCTGG
Source organism: Conticribra weissflogii (assembly GCA_036940025.1). Lineage (NCBI taxonomy): Eukaryota > Bacillariophyta > Thalassiosirophyceae > Thalassiosirales > Thalassiosiraceae > Conticribra > Conticribra weissflogii. Next base: position 7,209 of record JALLPE010001882.1, read on the forward strand.
CGGCGAGTGCATGGTCTTTCTGCAATATTTTTCGCAATCGGATAGCCAATTCAAGGTCACGGGGTAGGTTTTTCCTGGGATTTCGATGATGGCCGGAGGTGAATTACTGTTGGCATGTTGGAAATAGTTCAAAAAGAGTTCGGTGGATGCCGATGCCGACATTAGAATCAAACGCGGCATTTCTCGACGAGAGCGTGATTTCGAAGATATCAATTCTTTTAGTAATGTTATGGCGAAGTCAGTGTTGACATCTCGCTCTGAAATAATATAAGACACGACAAAATGTCACGGTGAATAGAGTGAGAGAAACGACGCTATGGTCATATTGAATTACTCACCGTGAACCTCGTCGATGATCAATGTAGAAATACTGTCCAAACTTAAAGGTGGAACAAACTCCCGTCCACCGCCGCCATCGGCCAATCCATTTTTCTCCTCCGCCTCCTTCCCATCTGCGTCACAGGCAGAAGACGACAACGACGACGACGAGGACTGAACCAACAACGTCCTCAACAAAACTCCAATAGTCATGTATATGATCCGACAGGACCTGAAATCCACCCGCCGATCCAAACGCACCATGTACCCCACGGAACTTCCCCGGGCACCAGGCGGAGGAGACCCTCGTTCTTCGGCGACACGATTGGCGAGGGAGATGGCGGCTACTCTGCGAGGTTGCGTGACAACGATGTACGGTCGTTGATTGGGATTGTTGTTGTTACCGAGATAATTGCTTTGTTCTTCGTTATCTGTCGACTGAGGTTGCTGATGTTGTTGATGTTGCTGATGTTGCTGATGATGGTACCATTGGTCTGATTGCAGTTCGAGCTGTCGATCCAAGAGGAACTGTGGAACTTGCGTGCTCTTCCCCGACCCGGTGGCCGATGATAGGATCACAATCGGATTGGATTCGATGATCTCCAAAATATGTTGTCTACGAGCGGTCACCGGCAATTTCGACCTCGATTCTTCGTGCATTTGACGTAATTTGTGATTGATAATGGGATCTACCCGTCGTTGGTTCTTCCAATTGCTATGTCCGCTCCGTTCGAGATACCGTTGCCGCTGCCGATACGCCTTTTTGACAGAATCCAATGGATCCACCATCATTTCGGATAGAACATGATTGCTTTCTTCTTGGTCCTTGTCCTCTTCATCTTCCTCGTTGTCGTCTCGGTCGTTGACATTCGCCTTGCCACTCTTGTTCGATTTCTTTTCTCCTTTCGTCGCATCGTCATCATCTTCGCCATCGGCAAATGCAGGAGAGACGGAAACGTACACCACCGTCCCGTCTTCCACGCCCATCAGATCCCGCTCCAAATCCAAACAGGACGTCTTCCTCGACGACGACGACGGTTTCAAAAATACCCTCATTGGTTTCTTCTTGATCTGCAACTTGGCTTGCGCCAGTTTCTTCAAATCGGAAATTGACGTGTTGCGTGGAACGACCATGATTTTGCGAGTGCCCGTTTTGAATGCCTCTTGGCATGTGGATTCTTTGGACGATTTGGACTTGTGCTTGGACGTGTTCTTGGTGTCGTCTCTTCTATCTTTCCTTTTCTCTTTGTCCTTGCCCTTGTCCTTGCTCTTCTTCTTCGTTTTGACATCGTCCCTGCTCGTCGGAAATAGTGCCTCGACCAACTCGATTCTGACATTTGGGTTCACGTTGTCGTTTGACAGAGGAGATGGCGGCGGCGGCGGCGAAGAAGAATCTGATACGGCAACACCGCCGCCGCCATCAGAAGATTCTCGGGAATGGGAACCGGGTTGTTCGCGGTGGGCATCGGAACGGGCGTTGAATTGTCGTTGCCATCGACGCAGTTCGTGCCGTTGCACCAAGCGCTCGAGGAACTTCTTCTCCCTCCGTTTCTTGTCGTGTTTGGACAATTGGTCGTACGGGATGCGCGATTTTATTCGATTGCTTGCGTCGCGGTCGGGAGATTGGAGTTTGTCGTCTTCCAAGGAGAGGAGCAATTCGATGAGAGCTCGCTGGCTTTCGGACGAGAGGACGGCTCGTCCGCCTCCTTTGATTTTGCTTCCTTGGATTTTGGCATCGCTGGTCGCGGCGGAGCTCATGATGAAGTCGTCGCGATAGTTTGTTACGGGTATATAGATGCGAGATCCCAGTGGTTGGCATTGAGACGATGTTGGCGGAGGTCGAAGCGATCGGGTTGCACGGAACGAACGGCCGACGGAACTCGACCTCGAACGTGTTCTTGGGCGGTTTGCGCAGTCGTCGTCAGCGATGAGAGCGATGGTCTAAGGCGGCGAGATTGGGGTTGAGGCGTCCGGAGAGAAAGGTATATCGTGGTTCTTTCTTCTTTCGAGGGAGGATAGAGTGGATAAGCGGCAATGGAAGAGCATTTCCTGCCGACATGGTCCAACTAACAACTATGGGATGGCAAAAGGAAGGAAACATCATTTTTCCGTGTGGAATAATCACCTTTGCAAGTCAAACATATTTTTACATAGCACACTGACCCTGACACTTACCCCTCTCTTCTAAAAATAATAATTATAGCAATTGCAAGCGTGTGTAGAACTTGATGCCCAGCACTCAATTATTTTTTTCGTAACTATAGGTAAATCTCAAGTTTGGCACAACCTCATAATAAAAAAATAATAGTATTTTATGTCTTGCGGCAGCAACTGGTGGACGTCACGAACATTGTCACATAATAGAGTATCGTACCTTGTCCATCGTCCCGCTTGAGCCGCCATACAACATACTTTAAGCGAAGAGGACACTCCATAGAGATTGCTGCCACCATGATGATGCCTCCACGTCTCGCAATCGCCACCCTACTTGCCCTGGCAGCCTTAGTGCCGAAGGCATCTTTGTTTTCCGCCCTGTCCGCCAACAGAAGCCGCGCTCCGATATCTTCCTTGTTGACGTCGTCGTCGCCCTTGTCAAGCTGCACTGCCAAATCCGCCACCCGACTCTTCCTGCACATTTGACCCAGAGAGGACGAATCAAACACCCACGCAAATGACCAAGCCCACGCAAGGGACCACACACTGTTTTGGAGATAGTGGAGATTGCCACATCAATTAGTAATTTGTCATAATTAGATTTTACTGAAGTTATGACTAAGAACGTCAAAACAGACAAAGAAAAACTCATCTATGAGAAAAAGCGTCTTGTCCCAAAATAAGGTAAAAAACACCCACATATACCAGACCCATACATAGTTTTACCTATATACCTTGTCCTATCCTGTAGATGACCCCACAGTGCACCATCAATCAAGTGACAGATATTAGTGCAACATTTTCACCAACACACTCCTGTGGCATGGATGATAACAATCCCCTTTCCCATGCCAAATCAGCATCTGGAACTTTGGGATCAATATTCATGATCACTGATCTAAACTTCCAAAACAATGCGCCCTGTAATGGTTTTGTGAAATGATCTCCAATCATTTCCGTAGCCGGGCAATAACAGGTCGTCATCTCACCATGTTTGTGATATACCCATATTTGAGTAATGTAAATGATTATTATTTTAGAATTATGA
>JALLPE010001883.1:0-10728 GCA_036940025.1 Conticribra weissflogii
TCAAAAAGTGAAACCTTACCATTAGGAACAATGACAATGATGACAATAACATGATGAAACATCAATGGCAATTATCACTGATGAATAGCAGTAGATTTTCCTCAGCAGTTGAGAAGGTACCTATTGATTGTCATGTTATGCAGATATTGTACAGAGATAGTTGTATAAATGCATCCCATGATGAAAGTGCATGCTCCTAGTGTGTGGAATGCTTGGTTATATGTAAAAAATTATGAAAATTATGGCATGATAATTTCTGATTTTATCAAGAGCCACATAATGACTCACATTTACATCATGTAGGTGATTTAATTAGTAGAAGTCTTTGAAAAATTGAATTCCCTTTGAATCTGCCTATTTTATACCTCCATTTCCAATTGTTAGTCACTGCGCAAAAATGACAAATACTAGACTTAATAGTAAGTAGTTTTATCCCAGACTTTAAGTGCGGCATTGATACAGGTAGTTGAAGAGTCACAAGAGACATTAGGCAACTTGCATGGAATCTTAAAAGGGGAGATCGATGGCATTAATGCCAAATTCAATCTTTTAATTCACTACATGTGAGTTTGCAATCACAAAGGTTTTAATTCTTGCATTAACTGTGTCTAATAATTACAGATATCTAATATTTCGCATTCCCCATCACTGTAGTGCTGGTAACAACACTCCTCTGCTGAATTCAAAAGAAATAAATCACTCATGGGTGGCGATCCCCACAGTGCCGGAAATTCGTCCGAATTGCTGCACACTCTCTCTGTTACGCTCTTCGGGTGCCACTTCTTTCCCTCGCAATCGCGGGGTGCGGCAACTGGGGGTGGGCAAATGTTGTCGATGACACAATCACCGTCAAAATAAAAGGCCCCACAACATTCCTCGGCTGAGTCGCGGAGGAACTGGTTGCCGAGAGTGTCCCAGAGAGGAGGATAAATTCCATCATTCGTGCATCTTCTCTCCTCTAATGACGTAGGGTGCCACCGCTTTTCACCGCAAACATCAGCAGTTATAGACGTGGTGCTGTCAGACCCGCACACATCTACAACATCGCACTCCATGCCACTGTAAAAGTGGTTACAGCAGTCTACTGAAGAATTCCGAAGAAATCTAGGTGCAACATCCGGGTCATTCCAAGTTTCGGGGTAATCAAGGCTATTACTGCATATGTGATCAGTAGCGGACTTGGGATGCCATTTTCTATTGATACAACCATTGGTTTCTGTTGCGTTTCCCGACGATCCAGATGCTGCTGGGTTGGGAGTAGATTCACGTGTCGGACCAAAAGTAGGGCGTTTGGAAGGACTTTCAATGGGTTCATTAGTGGGTGGATTCGACGGCATGGAGGTAGGTCCGTTACTTGGTTTAGGCGTAGGTTGGTGAGTCGGCATTGAAGTTGGATTCTTGGAAGGACTTGATGTAGGCATCTTAGTTGGACTTGATGTCAATGCACAAATGTCTTCGACTACACAACCGTTTTCAAAGAATTGCGAACAGCAGTCTTGAGCCGAATGAAACATGAATTCATCTTTTGTTCCAGGCTCTAGCCACGATGGACTGTCACGAGGAGAGAAACAAGGATGAAAAAGGTTTATTCGAGATAACAAGATTAGTGAAACATCATTTTTTAACTTTGATGGAGACTGAAATCGACTTACGGATAATCAAAGCTATTGGAACATTTTTGGAAGTCCAAAGTAACATGCCACAACTCCGATGCTTCGCAATTGGGAATTGGGATTGTGGGTCTAGATGTTGGGTGGGTAGTATGCGGGGTAGTAGGAGAAGGTGTCGGTTTAGCAGTAGGACTTTTAGTCGGTGGAACTGTGGAAGGAGATTGCCCAACATCGCACACATCCACTACTGCACAGTTTGAGCCTAAGAATTTTCGACAGCATGCCTCCACTGTGTCTAGGAGAAAATTAGCTGCATTTTCGGGTGTGTTCCATGAAGGAGAATAGTCCAACGAATTGGTACATTTTGGTCCAGAGCTACCAGAGAAATCAGGATGCCACTTTCCGGAATCGCAGCTTTTCGATGATGCCGTTGGAGCAGATGAATGTTTCTGGGTCGATGGTGGCGGGGACGGCTCAAGACTACATGTAGAAAGCACGCTACATGAGGATCCGAAGAATTTCTTGCAGCACTCTTCAGAAGTATTCATTAAAAATTTCCCCTCGTTTTCAGGGAGATCCCATGAAGGATTGTAGTCCAACCCATTGATGCATTTAGGTGTTGAGTAGGTAGTGAAATCGGGATACCACTTTCTCGACGCACAATCGGGTAAAGTCTGAGTGGGTGTCGAGGTTGGAGGGCTCGTAGGAGCTGACGTTGATGGAGGAACATCCTCGCTTCCGACATAGTCGCCGCAAATGTCGGTCACGTTGCAGTTTCCATTCATAGCGTACACAGCACAACACTCTTCAGCTGTATCAAAATAAAGGTTCTTCATACCAACCCAAGCTTCCAGGATATTGCCATCGTTGGAACATCCGCCAGGAAAAAGTGCTGGGTGAAATTTGCGATTGAAGCAAATATTGATGTTGTCGGAATTGTCGCCATCCAATCCGTCATTGCGGCCGTTACTACAAACATCAATGAAATCACACTTTCCATTAATAGCGAAAACCTCGCAACATTCCTCGCCAGAATTGAAGAAGAAACCCATTTTAATCGCGTCTTCGGGAATATCATTGTCGTTGATGCACGCACCTGGTGCCATTGGGTAGAACTGGGTTGAAATGCAAGAATCATCGACAGTACTTCCATCAACGTCGGAAACAGTAGGTTGAGAACTTGTTGGACGAATAGTTGGGGGTATTGTTGGGAGACTTGATGAAGAAGCTATAGTAAAAGCTGTTGGGTTTGTTGTCGGAGAATAAGTGGGAAATTTTGTTGGAGGATTTGTTGGAGAAGATGTGGGCGGAGAAACATCTTCGGTTTCACTTATATTGTTACAAATATCCGTCACGGCACAATTACCATTCACAGCGAACTCCGCACAACAATCTTCAGCTGTATCAAAGTAGATATCCATATTCGCCCAAGCGTCAAGGATATTTCCGTCGTTGCTGCATCCACCAGGGAAAACTGCAGGGTGAAACTTGCGATCGGAGCAAGAATCTCCATTACCAGGAACGGTTCCGTTAGCTCCATTGTGACCCTCGCTACAAGCATCGATGATATCGCATTCTTGGTTCACCGCGATAACTGCACAGCATTCTTTGCCTGAATCAAAGAATAATGCCATATCGACTGCGGCTTGAGGGATATCTTTGTCGTTGGAACAAACGCCTGGTGCCAGCGGGTAGAATTGAGAATTACACGCATTCGCATCCGCTGGTTCGTCCGCTCCATTGGTATCGCAAACGTCAATGATATTGCATTTCCCTTCAAGCGAAAAAATTTCACAGCACTGCTCGGCTGAGTCAAAGAAGATTTCCATGCCATCCCAATCTGTGGGGAAATCATCTTCATTGGAACAAGTGCCGGGGACTGACACCGGATGAAACTTGGCATTAGTACATGATCCAGTGTCAACATTATCGTTGGTGTCGGGATCCACGTTGGTTCCATTCGTACCAGGCGTAGAATCGAGGCTTTCACTGCAAACATCTTCAATTACGCATTCTTCGCCACCAAACTTGAAGCAACAATCTTCCTTAGTCTCAAAGAAGAAGAAAGTTGGCAAAGAAAGCCAGTCAGAGGGGAAATCGCGAGAGTTGGAACAACCAAGCTCGGTCACGTGATTGGGGTGAAATTTCAACTCCTCGCATGGTACGTTGTCGCCATCGCCATCGATTGTCTTTTTATCAGTTGGAGGCATAGTCGGAAAATTGGTTGGTTTCATCGTGGGTTGTTTTGTTGGTTGTCCAGTTGGAGCACGTGTCGGTTTGGGGCTCGGCTGAGCTGTCGATGGTGGTAGTGTGGGCTCGTCGAAGTTGCAAACATCTAGAACGGGACAGAAGCCACCACCACCCAGGGCAGCGCAACATTCTTCCGCTGTGTCGTACCACAAGAAGCTCTTTTGTGGTAAATCCCAGTCGTCAGGATAATTTTCACTATTCGAGCAGCCCTGTCCAGATTCGGCGTCGGGGTGGAACCTCAAACTTTTGCAGACATCGTAAGCTGTTGGGCTTGTACTCGGCACTCTTGTAGGAGAGCTCGATACGCAGACGTCAATAATCTCGCAACTGCTGAACTGCCCACTATTAGTAAATTCTTCGCAGCATTCTTCGCCAGTTGAAAAAATCTTAAGTTTGGTAGGAGTGGAGAAAAAGCACGAACATTCGTGTTAGCCAATCCAAACAAACAAGCACAACTGGGTGATAGAGTATAGCTACAAGCGAAGATAGATATCGGGGTATTGCTTTTTTTACTCACATAAATTCCCATGTAGTTGGGATTGTTCCACCCTGGCGGATAATTCAGGTCATTTGTGCTAAAAAACAACACGAAAAATAAAAATCAATTTTGTCAAGAATACCGAAACAAATATGGGTATCAAAAATCTTTCTTGGAAAGATTAGGAGTGAATCGGGCCACTAGTCACTCACCAAACTTCGTCCCCGGTCAAAATTCTATGAAAAACTTGATCCTTGCAACCTTTCACGTCGCAGTCGCTATTGAGTTGACAAACAAATTCCTCATCCGTGGATTCTCGGAAAAAATCGCAACATTCCTCAGAAGTCTCAAACATGGTCACACCGAGCATTTCGGGTTGATCCCAAAAGGGAGGATAATTGTCGAGGCTATCGGAGCATCCTCTAACGGAAATGGTGGTATCGGGGTGCCATTTTCTGCCTGTGCAATCTGCTTCAAGTTGGCGACGGGGCTGGACTGCGGAAGTACTCGTCGAATTTCTCATCAGCGGATACGACGCAACAAGCATCTTCTTGAATAATACTCTGCGGTATTCTTTGTATTGTTGGCTGAAGTCTTGTACGTTGTATTGCTTTTGTCGACGCCCTTCGCTGTGGTTGTCTGCGTCTTCGTGGCGTCGGTACCCCCGCAACAATGTACTGGCCACCGGACCAGGAAGAATGTCTCGCATTCTATTGGAATTTTCGCCATGGTATAATCTTTGCGAGTCAGAGACAGTGCCCCCTTGTGTAGTCCCGTCGTGTAAAGCTCTGCCGCGGATGGTGGAGTCGTTGTTGCTGAGTAATAAATCCGTCCTTGCCGACTCAACGTGCGGAAGACCCCTGGGAATTGTTGATTGTAATGCTACGGCGGTAATTATCGCAGTCGTCTTCATTGCTGAAATCTATTAGAGATCATAACGATTCAGAGTTGTCAATGGTTGAAAGACCTCTTCGTTAGGAGGGGGCGATGGCGTTGCTCGGGTTTTAGTTTTGGAGTACCATACACAATAATAATAATTGTGTTCGCCGTGGTTTCAGCAAGTGGAGTCCAGCAGCCTGTGGTGCAGTTTTATTCTCCGCGCTCAGCAGTGAGTGGTTTTTGTGACTGTGGGCTTATATAGTACGACGCAAAAATTACTAATCGAATTCTTTGATACATATTGCCGTACAAAATGACCAAATCGCTAGGCTGTTGTAATGATGTTTTCGTGAACTTTTCTTGATTATTTTCGTTTTCTAGTAGGTACGTAATGAGATGCTATGACTGGTTCAGATTGAAAGCTACAGTAGCATGTTTTAGTTTTGCATGATACATGTAAAAATATTCACAATATTATACATTATATCGTGCAGAGTGAAAATAAGAATAATTCTTGATGTTAAGGCTCACAGAGGCCCACACAGAGACGTATCGAAATGTTATATCAAGCACGCAAGACCACGATTTATTTATCTCGCTACGACACTCTTTCTCTCTTGAATGAGAGAGAGCTAATGACTGTAGAGAGTCAATGAGTGTTCTCGAAAGATACAAGACGATGACGACGTCATCAATCGAAGCACCAACTCTAATAATTATTTATTTCAGGACGGGAAACGCCAAGTGCTGGAGTCGCTATCACAAGCCGTCTTAATTATTAATAAAATTATATAACGATTATCAATAACAGGCCACGGCTCTTCTAAAACCAATAAATACCATATCTCTGTGTTCAAGAGATAGAGAGAACTTCATTACCTCGGCAGCACCTTCCCCTGTTCTCTCTGACCTCCGTGAGTCGATCGGGTTGCGACGCCTTCGTTCGGAGGAGTAAAATGTCTGGAAAATCTCACCATTCTAGGTCTTCACCTATGGATTTACCCAATCGTGTCTTCCCAATCCCCTATCAAGTAGACTTTTCGGTCGAATCAAAGGGCCGCCACCTTGATTCTACGAAGCGAGTCATCAAGTGGAAGGTATGAAAAATGATTATTTTCGTTCCTTCAATTGCAACTGTTCTCTGGCCTCATACTGTTCTGCCCTTCCTATATTTTCATTCCACCGCCATAGTTTGGTTTCGCCCATCCTCCTGCTGTATTTCCCCACCTCTATGACGAAAACGAAAATTACATCGGAGACATTCCCAAATCCACCGAATCTTCCGAAAGCCTGAATTCCTCCGCCAGCTCCTGCAAAGGAGTCGAATGCCGCGGCCGCGAACACGAAATCGTCCTCACTTGGTCGCTCCTCACCGGGAAGGCAAAGTTATGGCTGGACAATAAAGAAATATACCGTCACGAGCCCCCGGTCGATAGCATCTTCAATCCCTTCACGGCTTCCTTTCACAAGGGGTTTGATTTGCCCAACCCGGAGTTTAATGGGAGTCATCACATAGATATGAGGTGTTATGCTCGAACTCCCCTGGGGGCGAAGAATATGCCCGTGGATGATCGGGGGGGGACATTTCGACAGTATGAATTGACCGTGGATGGGTTGAGTTTCTTTGCTATGCCGGCGATGTTCGAGTTGGGGACAGATATCATGTGGAGGAAAATTATGAGGTGGGGTTTGGCTCAGCGTGAAGTAGACAACGACCAAGAGGGTGCTATGGTTGTTGGGAATCATCACGCTGATGTCAATGAGGGAAGGACCGGTCGAATGGTGGATGAATACTATTTCAACAAAAAGAAGGGACATTACAGCTACGAACAATCAATCTCCAGGGGTGAGAAAAAAGCTATGACTCCTCGAAATGAATCGGAAGAAGAACGCATGATGAGAATCGCGATGGAAGCTTCGATGAGGGATTATGAAAATCAAGTCGGAAAGAGACACAGTCCGCCTAGTAAGGAGTCACGTCATCCATCTCGCCATCACCGTGAACACCGCAACCGATCACGCACAAGCTCCGAAGAAAATTATTCCTCTACGAGCGATGAACAACATGACGTACGCAAAACGAAAAGTGATGAAGGAAACAAGCTGATGTCGGTGAAGGAAGATGAAAATTTAATCGATTTCGGAGATGATGGTATAGCCCAAGGTGTTTCTCATATTACCATATCAGGGCAAGCCGCAACGTCCGATGTGTCTGTATTGGGAGACGATGATCAAACTACTGTCTCATTCATGATGAATACTGGTTGGAACTCTGTGAACCATGCCCCTCCTCAACAACCTCCAGTGCAGCCTTACGTAAACATGGGGCATATGTATCAGCAACAAATTCCTTTACAACCTCATTTCAATCCATCTCCCGCTGTCACCCCTCGTGGAATACCTCCCACGGATGCATCCTTTGTTTTTGCACCACCTCCAACTTTGGAAGATTTCAACAATGCATTTGGAGGTGGGTCCATCTATGGAGGATCCGTTGCCATGTCTTCACCGGTAGCATCCATGAACGGCTCTATGGCGCCAAATATGCAAATGTCTCAGTCGATGTCCGAAGGATACGGCAGTGCACCACAATATCCGATGAATCAACAGTGGCAGGCGCAGCCTTATGGAGTTCGTGCTGCGGCGAATTCTGGAAAGGATAGCAAGTTTGACCCCTTGAGAGCTGATCCTTTTGCTTCTTAGTTGGAATTTTTCTTGCTGGCTTCTAAGCTTCGTTGCCCATGAGTGAATCGATTCTAACTATTTAATTGCCGTGACTAAACCTATTACACAATATTCCGCGTATCTGATACCACCTGAATTGATAGAACTCTATTTCACACTCAAATAATTTATATTTTACATGGCACTGTGCGATCGCAGTTTTATGATGCCATACTATTTTTCAATTCATACTCTTTCTGTTCACTGGCTGATGCATTGTACTGTACGATGTATGATATCTCCTTAGTTGGATTGGATACTAGTCATTTGTCATTTTGACATTTTAAACAGTTAGCCCTTCCTTTCTAAAGCTTGGTCAAACGTCTATCTTTGATCCTGTTATACATTCGACATTTCAATCAAAACATTATTACGATTAGGTTTTATTTGGCCTCTGAAACACGCTCTACCCAGCGAGGCCAAAACTTATGAAATCTTTCCATTGCGTTTTGAATTGTATTTGTCCCGCCAGCGTAACTGATGCGAAATCGACGATCGCCAAGGTTACCAGAGGGGTCCTCAAAGTCAGTCTTAAATTGAATTCGAACGCCGAACAATACCGTTTGTTTGTGATTCAGTAGATTAGTTACGAATCAGTGGGGCCTTCGAAAGTGATACAAAAATGATTCGGTATTGATATCAATTCAACTTACCCCAGGAGTAAACGCGACTCCTTCCTCTTCCAACAGTGATCGGCACATCTCACTAGATCCCAATCCAGCTTCCATAGCAACATTGTCCTCTCCCAAATCGATGTAGACATAAAATCCTCCATCCGCTGGAGCAACATTTCTTGCCGGGATTTCCTTAATATTCTCTAGCTCCTTCAAAATGAATTCCCGCGAAACACGATATTTTGAAATGTGTCCTTCCAATTCCTGAATAGTGTCCGGATCCCAACATTTCATTGCGGCTGTTTGCGAAATAGTTGGTGCATTTATAAACATATTTTGTTGAAGAACATTGATGGGGTCGAGAAGATCCGAGGGAACGACCATCCAACCTAGTCGCCATCCACTCATTGAATAATATTTTGAGAAACTGTTGATAACGATCGCAGTGGATGAATATTCAAGTGCCGTTGCTTCTTTCTTCCCATACGTGATTCCTTGAAAATGATGAAAACCACCAAATACGCAGTCAGTTGTTACAAAGCAGAACAATAACACTGCTGAAGAAAATAATTTATTTACCGTGGTAGATCTCGTCACTCAAAAACCTTATCCCCTCCCTATCACAAAGCTCGCACAAATCTTTCAACTCTTCTGCAGACAGCATTGCACCTGTTGGGTTTGACGGACTCGACAAGATCAATCCCTTTAACATCGGCTTCCCAGCTTCTTTCCGCTCTTCGATTTCACGGCGCAACTCAGCAGCAGTCAATTTGAAGTCCTCGTTAATTGGAACATTGGCAAGCTCGCAGCCAAGAGCTTGCAAAATATTGCGATAACAAGGATAACCCGAACTTGCAATGGCCACAACATCTCCTGCGTCAAAACATGCGGTAAATGCAAGTAGAAATCCTCCGGACGACCCGGTTGTGACGACAATTCGATCCAAACCAATCCTCTTCTCTGGCACACCCACATGCTTCCTTTTATAATAATCACAAATCTTTTGCCGGAGCGGTTTTAGTCCAAAGGCGTCGGTGTAGCCCATACGAGCTTCGCTTGGAGATCCCGTCAATGCACTGACGGCTGCTAGAGCCACGTTCTTCGGTGCCCCACTCTCTGGTTGGCCGACTTCGCAGTGATAGATCGTGCGGCCCGACGCTTCGAGTTGATTTGCCCGCTGGAGAACATCCATGACTTTGAATGACTCAACGGTTGAGGAGCGGTGACTAGGATGGATGGATTCCATGGTCAGTTATTTGCTAATTCGTGGTGTATTAGTCAGTGGATAATAGTTCGAGAGATATTTCTGAAATTTTGACATAGACTGCTGGTGACCATAATAATCAATTATTATGACCGTACCATATGAAGAAAAAATATGTACCTCGTTCTTGTCTGTCTGTTCTTTTTTCTGGAGAGACGGCGTCTCGGTAAATCATTTTAGTTGATTACACTCTAGGGAAATATTGCTGCGAAGCGTTAGTAGAAATAAATTAGGTAAGTGGTAGGCGGAAATTGGCCATGGCCCGGGTGATGTCTTACACCTGTATTCATCTGATCTAAAATACAAATTATGAGCAACACTGGTGTTCTCGTGTGTGGGATTGATTTATGTTCTTTTCAATGATGCATGCGCCTGCCCGCCTCATTTACTGACTTCCTACGACTGTAGCTGATAACTTCCATGAAAATACAGGAAAGTACTTTCTTTGATTAATACTACCTCTCAAAGTCATAAACCTCCATTATGGTTGTATTAATCTAAGACATTATTGCACAAGTTCACAATGTCAATGACTTTGGAACATTTTTCACTAAAGTAAGTAAAAAAGTCACTGAAGCCTTCATTTTATGGAATTGACCATGATATTGTCATGTTGTACTTGTATAAAAAAATTAAAAATCCACGAGAAAACTACTAGTTGCCGAAGAAGTTTCGGAGAAGTTAAAAAGATAATTTACATACAAAATTAGAGTTGTGGGTCAGAAATTGATCTGAAAAAAATCAACAAAAAACTGTGTCATTTCCCAAATGCAATAAATGCAAACATAAAATCAAATATAAAATCAAATATAACATCAAATATAAATCGAAAATCAAACAGAAAATCAAATATGAAATCAAATATGAAATCAAATATGAAATCAAATATGAAATCAAATATGAAATCAA
>JALLPE010001884.1:0-10723 GCA_036940025.1 Conticribra weissflogii
AAATCAACACAAACCCAACTAGAACCACTTCACACATATAATAATGAACAATGTTGCCTAACACAAAATGAATGTTGTTGCAACAGATTTTGATTTATTTCCAATTCACATCATTTTGTCAAATTACTCCCCCAGAACTACCTAGTTCGGTTTTCATGGACGATCATCTTTGTCGTATATTTCATTGTGGATACACTACAATACCATACAACGATACAGAAGATCGTCATCATCGTACAATGATGGGTGATCGGAGTGACACAAGAAGATATCAAAAGATTCATTCATAGATCCTCCGTGGAGATCCGATGACTTACTTCCATACTTCTTGGCTCTGGCAGGCCACCGTCATCCTTTTAATTACGGACATGACAGTAAGAGCCAGTTGAAACGCACCCACCACAATATGTAATATTATTCCTGTCTCAATCCTTAGATGTCGTGTTCCATGATACTGCTGACATTCCACCTCCCTCCACCGCATCCACTTCTACATTGATTCTCACTTTCTCGTTACGCTAAGCTCCCCGAATTATTCACCTAATGAGCCTCAATCTCGAAACTCTCAACGGCATCGCCGTTTTCTTCCGACGGAAATCAATCTTCTTTTGGCTTCTCCTCCTATCGACAAGCTTGTGTCACTCTATCGCAACGCAACCATCAGGCTGCCAACTATGCGCCTCCACAGGGCAATGCAACACCGCCTTCCACTCTGGCCCCGGCCAATATTGCGGCCAGTTCTTCGACACCTCTAAAACCTCCGATAAACCATGCTGTTGCCCACTTCAGAGCACTTGCAACATGTCTCCGACGCAGTGCAAATGCCATGTTGGCGGCAGCCAACCAAACAACGTTCCTGCACCGACGCAGGCACATGGCACATCGCACTACGACCCGCTCGATTTCTCCCACGACATGGAAAAATACAATCATTCCGTCATTCCCATTGCCGTGGCTGTGGCGCTCGTGATATGTTGCTGCTACTTGTGTTGTCGAGACACCAAAGATCACGAACACCACCATCACACCACTTCTCATTACGAGAACGTACCCATCGCGTCGGCAGTCCCCGAGTATGATTCGTGCCCTCCCGAAAATCCCTCGTATTACCCACAATACGCAAGCGAAACCAAACCATCTGGGGGAGGAGGCGGTGCCGGTACGGCCATTGCTTCGGGTTTGGGAGGATTCGCTGCTGGAGCCATCGTTGGAGATTTTGTAGGACGAATGTCTTCTCGAGGGAACAACAGTAATGTGGAACAACAACGATATGAGCAAAGCGGCAATTACCAGAGCGGTGGCGGAGGGTATGATATTGCTGGTGACAGTGGCGATGCAGATGGATATGATATTGTCGGTGACAGCGGAGATGGAGATGACGGTGGGTATGATATTCAAGGAGATTCGTAGCGTGAAATTCTCGCTCGTTCGAAGAGGTGATTATGTATTTGCAGCCTCTGCCAATGATAACTTGGTATCATTCTGATGCAATGAATTGCATCTTTTACGTCCTAAATAATTATTTCGATTATTTACATTTCAATCATCTCTGTTGGAAAGACTCCTAGCCACACTTCTTTTCCGTTTATCCAAGTAAATTACTTCATTTATTATTCAAAGGCAAGTAACCAGCAGGAAACAATGAGGAGAGGTGTTTGATCAAATTGTGGTTTTCGATTGAGCGCATGGTGCAATGATGTATGATAATATGCCACAGTTTAAAAAATTGGGAACACATGATAAGTCATTCGACTTCAGATGATGTTATGTTTGAATTCATGATTGTGTGGAAAACGATTCATAACAAAAACTTTTTTATCCCAGCAATGACTTTTGCACTGTATTCGGCTGTATTGCAAAGTTGGTGAATTTCAATCAATGAGTAACGACCATCCCCAAACAAGATTGTAGCAAGATGCATCAATTCATTCCCAGTTCACATACTGAAAACCAGCACTAAAAAACCCCAGAAAGAAAGTAAAACCAATAGTTTGAATTGCTGCCGAAGAATCTTCGAGACAAGTAGCCGGCTCCCAATCAGGCGGCGTATACCCCTCATCCAAATTACTTGGGAAGCACTCCGGAATTTTCTCCTCCGGACAAGTCTCGCAACACGTAAAAATCTCGCACAACCGACAAACCGATCGCAAGAGATCCTCCGTCAACGCTTGACTCGGCTGAGCTCCCTCGTCGCACTGCGAGGCACACAGCCCCGTGATGTCCGTACCACCGGGTAAGAAATTGCTATAACACGCCGCAAGCGTTTTTTCCTGGCAAGATCGGATGGAGCTTTGGAGGAGGCATTCGGGGTCTGCGGAGTCGGTGCATTCGCAGAGAAAGCATCCCTCCGGACATGTCCCGTTGATGGCGGCGTTGGCTAGTGCGAGCGGGTCGAAAAATTGGAGTTGGCGGACGACGGAGTTATCGGCGTTTGGGATGTGTGGTGAAGTCTCGGATCCTTGGAGGGTAGGGATGAATGCCACGGCTAGGCTTGCGAAGACAATTGCTCTCATCCTAGCGATTTGTGGCCAAATGCAATGAATACTATACGTAATACCGGAGTATGTTGACTTCTTTGTCCTGTCTAAAAGATATTTTAAATCATGATGTGGCCTCGGATAATATTGTTCCCTGTCTTTTTAAAACGGAAACCTCATCATGCCGCAGGACTGATTTTGGGACTGATTCAGAGGCAGACATCATCAGATGGCATTTTTGTACGAAAATACTAATACTCTCTATATAATATATAATGCGAAAAAGGAGAAGAAAAGGTTCTTGTTTATGAAAAAGTAATACTATGGAACATACCTACTGAATTAAACGTAGGAACATGAGTTCCAGAACGATTGAAAGAGTAAGACAATACTTCCCTCTTTTTCGTCAAAACTATTTTTTACATTACAAAGTGAAAACCAAAAAACACAAAAAATATGTGAGAGACAAAAAATGAATCGGACCTATCAATATCAAAAATAACTTTTCTTTTCAGAGGCCACAGAGAAAAATAAGCCATTCTTAGCATTTCAAGAACCGTGACAAGTTTGTTGAGATTTCCTCTTTGGTAATGAAAGTATTTTTACAAAGAGATACAGGCAGTCCCTATTGAGCCTTGTGATTCATTAATGATTTTTGCACTTGCAAATCATAGCATTTTTTCTTTGTGGCAATTTTCTGCTCAAAACTGTTCATGATCTGAATTTTTTCAATTGATATTAATATAAATACTACTTGTTTGATGCATTGCTTACACTCCCCTCATCAAAAAGACATATTTCTTAATCACTGGAAAAGTTGAGCTGTAACAATAAACAGCTTTCACAATAGATTTTTATTTTTCATTCAACATGAAAAGCAAAGAAAAATTCATCCTACAATTTCATATATCATTGAAATGCTTTGATGATTTATCAAGTGTTAAAAATGACAAAAAAATCTGACTGGACATTGCTTCTTTTGCATTCATAAATTTCAATGCCAAAAGGGGAAGAAGAACCATTTCTTTAACTTTATCCATATTGAAATCATTCATATTATATGAGGTGATTGATTTCCAAAATAATGCAAATAAATGAATGGTTATGAAATGATTGCTATATGAAAGTCAGTTTTAACTCATTTTGAGAGTGAGCATGCTGGATGCTTTCACCAAAATTAAAATTATATGCCAATCAAAAGCATGCATAGCAAAAATCATGGTGTCGGTTGAGGAAATTAGTTGCATCAAAGGTGAAAATACAAGAAGGTGGTCCAAAAATTGAAATAATGCTCCTGTTATCAGTGATATGAAACAGTAGCCATTGGTGGTTATCTTGATATTTGCCAGATGATAGCAAAGTGACTGGATTGACCATTTAGGCCAAATTGCTTTATACTCAATTTTTCACTACTATGTACCATGTTGAATGCACTTCATTTTCAAATGTTAGTGATACTGGTTGTAAGCCACCTGTACTGGTATCTGCAATCCCCATTGCCCCCTTCTGGGATCTCTTTGATGGTCCTGGAATTGATTCCTCTATCCACTTTACCATGACCTCAATACCAATGCCGATGACTCTAACACTGACACCTTTTTGGAATTGTGTTGCACTATCAGGAGCAAATGCAAGTCTCATTGCAGCTGCAGAGCTAGAGCTAGTAGGGGAAGCATGACTATAAATATACATGCTCAAATGGGATGATGAATTGGTGGGGTAACAACTCAACTTAGATGGAAAATATATTGTTTGTAAATTGTATAGGGGAATCATATTTATAATTTTTTTAAATTGAGTTTTTAGACACCATGATTCATCTTCCTCATAATACATGTACTACCCTGATTACAGTAGTTGTGAGGAATCAAAATATTCATCTACTTGGTCCCTACATAACACCAAAGATGCAGAGACTTCTCCATGAAAATATAAAGTGTGTTAGTGTTAGTTCCTTGTTGTCATGCATAGTCTGGGTGGTTTATTCTGATGGACTTATACATGTACATATTGGAAGTACATTATCCAATCATTGCTACTGCTGAGAACAGCAGGATTGCAAATGCCTTACAATTTGTTTCTTTTAATAATCCAAACAATGGAAATCAACAACCCTCCCCCAGTGGATACTGCACAACCCCAGTAACAACCATGGAATCCACTCCTTTTGGAATAGAAGTTTATTTGAAAATCATTTCCCGCTATTACATTAGAATGTACAAATTCTAGAGAATTGTATAGCTAAGACATTAGAAGTATTGAACACCAATGGCTAATTCAGATTAAAGAGAATGTGCAAGAGTTTGAACTTAAATTGAGTTCTTTGGCAAATTGTTCACTGAACTTCCCACATTTAGAATGCATGGTTCATCTACAAGATGAGAAGTAATGTGGTATGTTTAGTTTTAAAATCCCTAGCCATATCCAAATGAATAATCATCTTTTATGGCATTCCTCAAAAATGCATTATTGGCTAAGCTTGCAAATTGTAACATCATTTACTTTCTGATCATTGAGCCTGAAGCTGATCCAAGATTTTCTCCCTCTCCACTGGCATATCTCTACATGCACTCATTCGTTACTGGATTTTGGGAAACTAATTTCTGTTTTGTAGCACTGATAAAGAGCACCAGCACGCCCTAAATAATTCAGGTACAGTATTAGTGGCATCAAAAGATACTATCATCTCAAATGTCAATGCAAAGGATATTCTCAAACTGAAAATTAGCATACCCCACAAAAACTATCCATCAACAATCTCTGGTTCCTTGAGGTTATCTCAATTATCTTCCTCAATACTCAATCACCCACATTTGGTGCTATGATATAGTGCACCTCCAACACTTCCTACAATTTGAAAGCCAATGGCATCTGACCAACACCAATGATCCAATGTTTGTCTAGAAAAAAGATTTCTCCATTGTCAGTTCTTTTACTCACAAACCACTGCCTTTAGGTGCAACCAAGAAATGATGAATTATGCTGAGGAATCAACATCTACAAATAAATTGATTTAGGATACAGAGCTGTAAATCCATCTGTTTTCCTTGGACTGTTCATGACACCTATCTTTGTATTTTTTCCATTACATGGGTTCAATAATAGACCTCTATAATATATTTGGACCTATATTAGCTGTCTTGACTTCTGAAACACTTTTTAAGTCATTGGCCATCATTGAGTTGCAAGTGATAACACATAACACTGAGAAAGTATCTTGTTCATCTTCATTTGCTAGTTTGTTCAACTGCTGCAATCTACCCTTTTCTGAATTCAATCTGCAACAACCACATCAGCCACAATAAAAATCACAGTTGGATTGCAAAGGAGAATTCATGCACCAAATGGTAAATGGCAAATGCATCAAGTCTCTTACTATAAGTTATAAGAACAATAAGGGTGAGCTCTCACTTGTTCCTGGAGGGAAAACTGACACGGTATCATGTCTGTTTAAAGGGAATAAATAACCTGAATTTCCCTTCATACACAATTGTTAAGTTTATTTCATGGCTGAGTATAATTGCAAGCCTCTAAATAGTTGGTACAAATTGTAATAACCTAAGTAGGCTTGGTTATTAGGTCGGAGAAACCATAAGTCAAGTAATCAACAAGAGTTCAATGTTAGTACACTTGAACTACATCATTCCACCTATGAAAAAACATCATCAGTTCTAATTTAAGTACAACCACCTACTGCCTCCTTGCCAGTCAGGCTACTGCCTCGTGTGACATTGGGAAAGTTGATAAACACTGATGTTGACTTAATGGGCTCTCTGAGATAAAAAAATGTGAAATGGTGGCAGCAGACTGGTAACCTCTCTATTGTCTAGAACATCAATAAACTACACCTCCTATCCACCCCCATGGCATGCTTGTCAGGTTTTACTCCAAGATGTGATCCTCCACCAAGATTCTAACTGTATTATATAGCAGTAATCATTGATCATCTTCCTCTTATATAGCTACATTACCACACTTCTGTATCCCATCACCTAGGGTTGCCCCTCAATAGAATTATTGACCACACTGGATTAGCAATCATGTGGTCCATAGTCAACAATGACACCCTATCTAACATGTACATAAATGCTTTGAAATTTTGGTATGCTCATGGGAAAATCCTGTAAGGAATACATTTTGTATGTTTCTTACCATAAGAATAATGAGACTGATATCAGTGACAGTTTCTACCAAGTTATCCTAACACTGTCCATCATATCAATGGACCCTGGCTATATCTGCAGGGTCAGACAGCTAACCTGCCCCAGTCCAGTCCATCTCATCCTGCTTGATGGAAGAACAGTCCCCCATGCTTTGCCCAAAAAACAATTGTAGATACTGTCAATGTATCCCTGGCCCTATTGATAGAACCACCCTAGACCCAATATCAAATCTTCACTTTGAACTAGTGCATAACCAATCATCTGAGCTGTCACTCTCCCAAGACTATACCTCTGATACAATGAATCCATGTATTTATTGATGACTCCTTATCAAGAATGCTCTTTAGCCATACCTAGAATGCCTTTGGTGTACACTCCTCCATATCATTGACCCCATCATTGATATGGTTGCAGTTTATGACAAACCAGGCCACAGGAATCCAGTTTTTGGAAGAATGTACAACAGGGGACATTGCTTCAGGGACACAGTACTATTCCAACCACCTTATTCACCATTTATCTCTCAGATCTCTTCAAGGATTGACTTGTGGGCAACCTTCTGTTGCAGATACAATTTTCGCTACAAGATGTTGAGGCAACTTTTCTGAAGTTTTGTTAGACCATTCCAACAATACAATGTTTTTAGAATAATTTTTTGTACTTAAAGCTGTTGAACATCAACCACCATATGGAAGAAACCAGTCAAGTCTACATGACATCTTCCTTTGTTCTTCATCCATAAGTGGAAATCTATAATGAAATCCTTCTCTAAATGACAACATTGTACCATTCCATCACACTATAGACATGGTCATTAAAAATAAGGCAGTGTTCCTTTTTATATGGTTGCAATTCTACAGCAGCAGTTGTTCATCACTCCAGCAAAACTGTCATTCATCATTATTATTGCAAAAAATAAGTAGTTAATTGGTAGCCATAAAAACAATGCCAAAAACAGTCATCAGAATGTGGTTGTTCAAAGTTGACAACTGACTAAACATATTCCCATCATTTACTATTCACTGCCATAAAAACACAGCCTTTAATCATCATAGAAAACGGAAAAAATTAGTCAATTATTTTTGTCCATGGTGGTGGAAAGTACAGTCATCACTCTCATTAACTACAGTGAAAATATAGTTTTTAGTTTTTAATTGTTGTCCATCACCATATAAAACAGTATTGTTCATTGTTTTACTGGTGATCAAAAATATGGACATTTCTTGTTGTTAATAACAGTCAAAAATATGGTCAAAAAGGAATGCCCTCTTTCATAAAAATCATCCAAAGGCCAAAAAACATGGCCAATCATCATTGTTGTCTGCTGAAGGAATGTAGTAAAATAATATTTGTCTGCAAGTTGTGACAATTTAACCAAATATTGCTCTCCAATCATGTAAGACAGTGTCATTCCTCATTGTCCCCAACAAACATACGGTACAACCGAAAATACTAGCAAAATGTTTTACTAAATGCAGTACTAAACTGCTATAAATATCACCACAACTTTTTTGCACATCACTGCTGTTCATGTTTATGTGAAAATACAAAATCACATTACCAGCTGTAAATGTGAAAATGCACCTCTGTGTCATCATCTATGGCAAAAAAGATCCAATGTCCAGAATTGGAATCAATTATTACAAAAATATGAAACAGCTGTGATTGCTGAAATATGACACAACACCATTGTTTGTTCAACAATCTAATTTACCTCTAACCTTCCTGTAGTAATGTCGACCAACAAGAATGAAGGAATTGTTCATTAATTGAAGCTTGACACAGGTTGAATGTTACTCCTTGGATTAGAGTGGAAATCTTATATTTATACATGACAGACAATTTTTTTTCAAAAAGATACATGAATGATCCAGTGGCTTGAACTTTGATATTGTTCTTACAAACTAGATGATTAAGATAGCATCTTTTCCTCAAGTCAATCACAGCTTGGAAGTAAATCTTCACTAATATCCATACTACAAAACAATTTTGATTTTTCAGCATCATTATCATTTTAGTCAACTTGTCAAATGAGTAATTGTTTTGCAATTGATTAGTAAAGTTTTTTGTAAAATTCGTCTTTTACTTGAATTTTCATCAAAGAAGATTTTCAACACACAACAGGACGTAATTTTATTTTTCATGAATTAACTTTTTGATCAATGAGTTGGTTATAGAATTAGAGGGTGTACAGCCATGGACATGGAATTTTTACCTGTTTGGTTTCCGCTTGCTAATTTTTCTTGTTGTAAAGTCAATCCTGGCAGAAAATGTAATTTGGGTTGGGTTCAGCAAGAAAGTTCATGTGAATAACATGGGGTAATTTTTTCTACAATCAAACCTGGCTTTTTTGAGTAAGTATTTTAATCTGGTTGATTCAATCACATGGTCAAGAGTTTTTTGTATAGAAAAATGACAATGACTATCTCCAATTGAGCAGATTTGTTCTGCCAGATATCATTTTGAAGTATGTGCTGGAAACCAGTATCAAGAATTATCTGATTGTTATTTTGAAAAGGTAAGGAGTAGGATCAATGATTCCTTCATGACACTATTGCTTTTGCTGTTGTGTGTGGTCACTTTGAGATGGATAACATAGAGTCCCTGTAAGCATGTTTCTTATAAGTTAATTGAGTTGTCTCTGGACAGAGATTTTGCAGAATCATTCCATTGATGATCCATCTATCTTACCCTTGCGAGGCTTCACATTTTTCTTTTACAAGTATGGTGTCCAATCATATTTATGACATGTCCTTTGCAAAGAATTGTATTGCATCACAAACATTTTATCTTGTCAGTCTCACTTGGTCAAGAGATTTTTTCCACATGATATCATTAGTTATATTCTTAAGAGGTATGAAAGAAGTATAAACTCTGACAGCTGTCAAAGTAACTGTGGACTTGACAGAAGATTGTACATTGAAATCATACCCTTTTACTTAAAATTGGCAAGAAGATTGATAAACATTCAAAAAAGAAGAGAAAAACTCACTGTTCAGTTCATAATCAGAATAAGGTGAGGAATCCATGACCATAGTAGGTGGTGATTTCTTGTCACTGTTTGAGCAGGTCCTTTTTTATAAATGAATGTAATGAAATTAACTTTGACAGCACTTACTCCTACCTTTTCCCTGTATTTCTGAATGGAAGCAGATGCTGGCCCTAAACTCCACATGAAATATGAGTTTTTGGGCAAACCTTATTGGCCATATTATTAGGGTGTGAGTTTTTTAAATAGGGGGGAGTGTGGTCTTTCAGGGTCATTAAAAAAATAAAAATGAAGGGTTGACATAATCAGGGATCAGGGGGGCCAAGGGGGAGGTTGGAGGGAGAGGCACATTACAATGCTTTTTGTGTTCACAAGGCATATCTTTTTTGAAACCTAAGGTTTTTCATTTAGGGATTAATCTCATTAGCATATCATAAATTCTTAATATTACAAAATGCATTTTTGAAGAATGATAGTGGTTTAATCTTCCAGTGTTTCAGAGATATTTTTGTATTAGATAGTGAAAATTGAGGCAAAAATTGGTGAGAATGCATAGCTGGAGGTGAAGACATTTTCTGACAATGTAGCTGAACCACAACAAAACAAAAAATTTCTGGGCATTTCATCCTGTCAAAGGGGCTTCAAAATATTTGTCTAGGAATGTCATGCACACCTCTACTAAATGACATTTTTCAAATGTTTAAAAAATATGAAATTCAATGTCATCAATACAATGTAAAAGTTTGCCCTGTAATCAAAAAGTGATTTCAAATATTCAAATGAATTTTTCATAGACACTTCAATGAAATATTGACTAATTCAATAGACCCAAAAGAACAAGTCAAGTGATAGAATTCAGAAACTTGCTGTGAAATAGTTCAAAATGTTGTTGTATCATAATATTTATTGAAGATTTTTTGAGCAAGAATTCTTCAGACAAGAGAGGTAATGTTAGAAAATATTCTGAGCCAAAAACTGTTACAGTTTAGCAGATTATGTTATGCCCAGTTGCGCCTCTCTCATGATTCCTGGGAATCCCCTTTTGTAGATTCCTGTGCCTCCTTCTTTGGTTCTCTGTGACGTCATGAGCATGT
>JALLPE010001885.1:0-10723 GCA_036940025.1 Conticribra weissflogii
ACCATATCTGACTTAGATTATATCAAATTAATGCTTACAATCTCAGCTTTCAGGATCATATGGGGTTGGTTGGGGTTTGAAGCCTTGTTTCAGTGCTGTATTCAAAAAATTGTCTTTTTTGCATTATTGACTACCAAAAGTTGTCAATAGGGTGTAATGGGACAACCACCTAATATTGGTAATAGTTAATTATCACCAATACTAACTGTGACAGTAAATTACCGCTGATTATAATGGTGGTAGTTAACTATCATCAATAAAAACAGTGATAGTTCCTCAGTTGTGTATGTCTGAATAGCAATAATTTTAAATTGCTAGAAAACAGAGCCATGTCATCGCGTTCAAGAAATAAGATGATGATGCATGACTGGGAGTGGCAACATCTCAAGGACACATGACTTAAACCTAAAAAATGAAACTTGTCCAGATATTTGATTCTGTCCATTGTATTTTAGGATATTCTGTTGTGTCCAGGCCGTGTCTGGGAAATGTCCAACTTAAAGAGCTGGTAAAGGTAAATTCGAGAGAAACCAAATATTGCTGAGATGATGGAAACATCATTGTTGCCTTTGCCATTAGCACCATGACTTCACAATTAGAAGTACAAGTGTATAACTATCAATGTGTTCCAAAATACATCACTGAAACAAGCTTCCACATGGAATCATCCATATCTTGACTCACAGACAGAGTCAGACAAAAGTCACTTATTGAATGCTGTAGTTGATACTTTAATCTATGTCATTGCACTGTGATTTGTTATAGTGCCAAGTGAGAGCTGCCACAACAGTATTGGACAGAAATCACATATTTGCTTCAATTCCACAATTATCAGGTAGAGGCAATAAACTTTTTTATGTATATACAGATATGAAGACAATATAAACTATGCTGCACAAGTTCATAGTACCATGAAGTAAGATACTAGTTTTGAACTCAGAAAATTTTGAAATACAGCATATGTATGGTGAAACTTGACTGAAGAGTATATTATTCATTTGAAACTTCAAAGCAACTATTTTGTTGTGCATCAATGATTTATCACATTTGTATTTTTTGCACCAAAACTTCTGTATTATCTGACACATAAAAATTATAAATTTCTGCGGCTATTCTAAAATGCACAACAGTTCTGGATGGTGCTCAAAAATCCCCTTGAAAAATATTCTTTCAATCAACCAAAACCATTCATTAGCTCAACTAAATCTCTGCTTAGCTTGCGAGTTGGGAATCAATCAAAAAGTTTTTCTCTATTTGTTAAGGGCTGTCAAAAGAGGCAATCTATATCTGGCATAACATGATGCATTGTATTTTTTTACTGGTATATCTAATACATTATTGAAGTGATATTTAAAATATATGTATTCATTTTCCTATTGTGTTGGTTACAGTCATTTTGGACTATTGATGAAATCATTACAACAAATTGATGATAATTTCATATAATTTTTCCTAGTGAATTGAAATGAAGATTTTTCTGTGTAGGGGAATCAAATACCACTCATTGGTGTTAGTATTGAAAATTTTGCGTAAATACAAAAGCAACAATCAAACAACTTAACTACCAAAAATAAGGTTTTCCTGACTTAAAAGGTGACACCAAAAAATTCAATATGTTTGCTGCCAGAGATGTTAAGGTTCTGTATTATTCATGATATCATACAATAATGTTCTTAGGAAGACTGACCATCAAGCTAAGTGTAATGATAAGCTCTACCCATGGGAAGTGAACTTAGCATTACAAGCCCTATCCAGGGATACTTCCAAAGAACAATGAGATGCAATTGGTGACATAATCAGCACTCCTACTATGAACTGTAAACACCTAGATAGTGCCAGTCTGTGTAAGCTTAATCAATTTAGTTGATTGATTGACTCTATTGCTACTCACAACTTGAACCAGATCATGCATTGTAATCAAATATGGTTCCAAGGTACAAGACCATGTTATCAAAACCTCTGCGTTATGTAAAAGAAGATTGATTATGGTGCTGCAAACAACAAAATCTCTGATTCTATTATTTTAACTAGACTCTTTCTATTTTGGTTTTATTCATTACTGCTCCATTGAAGGGGAAAGGTCAAGTGGACAAAACATAAGACAAATTAAATAATTGAACAAAAATGATTTCATATTTGATTTTGCATGTACAATATACCAGTGTAATATTGAAACATGTATTGTCACAAGCCAACTTGTGGCATTGATGTTTCAAAAAACTACAAACCAAACCCATATATACAGGTATGGGAGGAGCAACAGGCATATCTTGTAATTGTGAGGGGGCATAGAATCTAGTGTCATACATCTAGATCTAGTATCAAACCTCTAACATGCAATGGTGTGTTAGGCCCTTGGGCTTCTACCAAACCTGTATATATGGGATTGGTTTATAGTTTTGTTGAAACCTCTATGCCACAAGTTGATTAGTCTTGTAGAGATTTCAACAACTAAGTGGTGATATGCTGGCTGTGATATCCCATCAATGATTTTTGGTATAATTCCAGTGCTACTCTTTTGGGGGTGAGGGAAATGTGGACAAACAAAAATGAAAATTATTAGATATGTTAAGTCAAAAATGAAAATTATTATTTTTATTTGCCACTGCTTGCTCATCAATTGGAAAGGATGGCTGATGAACCAGTCAATCCCAACTATTTTTGTTCAACTTGATTCCATCTTCTGGAGCAAAGATATGGTGAAATCAAAATATTGAGTTGATTTCAATCAAACGAGATTTCTCAAGAGCTAAGGATTCCAAATCATTCATAGTCATATGCTCTTCATTAATATTGGAATTATCAAAAAAACTATATTTGTATTTTCTATGTTCTATGTTGGAATCAAATTTAAGTTCAATTTTATTTTAGATGCTTTGATGCTATGGCAGCACATGGCTTACCCCACCAATGGAAGCTGCTTGCCAGCACAAGATGTCATCAAGATTTGAGGATACTTTGTCATGACCAAGACAGGGTAAGAACGTTTTGAACTAAGAAATAAAAGGAGCAACATAGCTCTTGAATTGTGTGGTATGAGATTTGACGTATGACTGAAAACAAGGACATTCTCAGAGTTTGTTTCTCAGTCCATCAAACAAAAAATTTACATCAATGTTTTAGGACATTTGATTGTTACCAGAGCATAGTCAAGACATGGCCTTGATATTTCCAACAAAGATTCCCCAAAAGATAAAAAAGAAGGTTGATGGGATGAATATTCAACAGCTGTGCAAATGATGTCCTAAATCAATTTTGCCATGTAATTTATTTTTTACAACAGGATGCTGCAAGCCACAACAAAATCAAGAAGAATATCACTTTCATTTTCAACTTTGTCAGAATACACAGATGATTGATTCCTACATCATCTGACACAATGAAAAAACTGTTTGTAAAGGTAATAAAAAAGTACTCTGTAACAAAGTTACAAGACCCCAGAAGGTATTATGTGCAATCAATGGAATACAAACATCACATAAAAAGGAAATTTCTAATCAGCTGTATTGATGAAAGAAATACATTTTGATATACCATGATTTTTTTGTTTTTTGGGATTCATATCATTACATAAAAATAAGGCTGTGATACACAATGAAGTACAAATGATTTCAAATTTTCAACAAAAAATTATTATCTAACACCTAAATAAAATACATTCATCTACAAAATAAAATCATTACCATAAACTCAAAGACTGTAGTATAGATTATGAATTGGTATTTTGACAGATACTCATCAAAAATGGAATATTTTTTCTCCAGTTTTCTTCTGCTAAAGAATTGCTAAAATACATATTTTCATTTAGTAGCATCCAGTAAAATTTGTTTTCCTTGAAGTGCAAACATGAACGAAAACGAAAAAAAAACAGTGTATCTGCCAGCTGATATGATGGTGCATCAGTACTCTTTTGTGATTAAATAACAATTAAGATGATGAAAGAGCATACATCTTACAACTAAAACAAGAACAGAGTTTACTATTCTTCATTGTCAGCTGATACATACCACTATTATTTTATGATTGAAAAAATATCCTCTCTTGTTCATTTGTCAGCTGATATGATAAGAGACCAGTAATATTTCATAATGAATTAATTATCCCAATGAAGAGAGTGCAAGACAGGAATTCTCTATTGTTCAATTATCAGCCAGTATGACAACAGATCAGAAGAGTACTAAATATGACTTATTAAATTCCAGAATGATGAATGAACACACAATAAGTATTAAAAACAATTTCAGAGTTTTTCTCGGTATTATTTTTAGTTGATCAAGTAAGAAAATGTCACAAAGATTATGATTGTTTTTAGTTTTCAATTTTTAGATACGGTTGAAATGCAAATGGTTAATGAACCGACGAGTCATAACTCTCTACGTGATGACAATCAAAGGGTACAATATTTTATCATTGCCATTACTTTCCATCATATCATGTCTATCTAATATCAACATAATACCAACACCAATAGAAGGATATTTCTTTCTTTAAGTAGAAATGTTGTGACATCGTTGTTGTTCATCTGTTCACGCCACCCCTCAAAAAATCTGTCTCCTACTCGACCCCGCGAACAAAAACGCCGCCGAATTCAACAAGTCAATGGCGTCGTTAACCTGCTTTGTATTCAAGTCATTCTCATCCTCACCATCAGCAGTTTTGTCATTTTTCGACTCATCGTGATTGTGGTTCCCACTACTCGCACCGGTCATCGCTCTGGTGTGATTGCCAGTCAAGGTCCCCAATGTATCCAAATGGCAATATTCCGAATATCGATTGCAAGCAGTACCATTTTCACTAATATTGAATTTATTTGCACCACATTCCCTTCTCGCAATGGCAAGAGCAACAACCCTACTTTCCTCGGGAGGCATGAGTCGAAAAGGTTCTTTTCGTATGGCCACCACCGAGTTGGATTCGCTCGCTTCGTGGACGGCTTTGACGTGTTTTTGAAGAGGGATGGATATGAGTGGATGTAGATTGTTTTCCGGATGATGAGTCTTTGTTTTGATGACGGGGGCGGTAGACGATAGCTCGCTGTGATTGTCTTGTAATATGCATGTCCCATCCGCCGATGACGACGCCGTTGCCGCCGCCAGTGTTCGATTATCGCACCACAAATCCTCACACGTCATTTCCAACGCTCGATTCCTCTTCGCCAGTGTCTGATTTTCCTTTTGCAATTGTTTCAATTGTTTTTCTAATCGGTGTACCCGCTCTTTGGATTTGGTTTGGTCGTCGGAAAAACGGGAATGGGAATGCGTCGTTTCCGCGGAAGACGGAGGATTGCGTTTTTTCTTCGGAGTGGTTTTACGAATGGCCGCCGTGAAGGATGCCAGGCCGTGATGTTGATTGTTCGGAGTGCGAGTGGCGGTAGTAGTGTTAGCGATGGTTGACGACGATGACGAGAACGACGACGATGTGGATGACGAGCAGGATGTTGACGCGGAAGACGATGGCGAAGCAATGATGGGTGGCGTTTTTGAATGCTGTACTTTATGCCTGCTGTGATGATTGGGGACTTTGTTCTCCTTCTCTTTCGTTGAAGCAGTGGTGTGTATTTTGTTTTCCTTCCGGACGTTGACATTGCCTCCGGTGGAGAAACGGGGGTTGAAGGGAGGAGGCGAAATGGAACGGTCTCGGATGTCATGGGATTCTCTTTCTTTCCATTCTTCAATATCTTCGTTTTCTTCCGTGGATGGGACGGTCTCCACCACAATAGCAATGGCAGGACCTCGAGCATTCGCTCCGTCCTTCTCATCTCTTCGATCAGACGAAAGAACATTATTAACCATTCGATTGCGAGGCTTGCGACGAATGCTAATGGATGGAGACGCGAACAACTTCTTCGATTCCATTCGATTCGATGCGACGGTGTCGAATTTGTGGATTCGATCTTTGAGACTGACGAATGGCGGGGGTGACGACGATGCCGACGTCGACGATGAGGTTGCATTCTTTTTCGAGCGATCGGCGGCAGCAGCGGCATCGTCGTCTCGATCGTATTCCATATCTTCTTTGTCATTGCGATCGTCGTCCATGTCGTGATGCCGATTCCCATGTCGTCTGGAGTTGGCAGTAGTACTTGTTGTCGTAGGAGATTTCATTACTTCGGTGCTGAACTTGGCACCGTTCTGGACGACACTGGATGCCTGATCGAGGAATTGCGATCCTCGATGGGCCGCGACGGTGGAGGCGAATTGAGCTCCTTGGCGGGCGGCGAGGGATAGTTTTTGGATGGTGGGGGATTTTTTCTTCATCTCGTTCTTTGTATTGTAAGTAGGGGGATCGGTTATAGGATTTATCAATGATGTTGGCTGTTGCCTGTTGTTTCGTTTCGTTGTTGGGGAGGGCGGATTGTATTTCTTTCAAGTTTTCATGATCCACCAAATGATGATAACCACGCCACCTATTATCATTATGATGTATTGATCTGGCTGGGCACACAAAAAATGTAGGTAGTTAATTCTATCTCATAAGGTTTTTTGCAAAAAATTGGAAATAATTTTGTGATTGATATATATCGCCGAAGATGAGTCGGAACGAAATTTCGAATTATCTCCAAAGTAAGAATCAATAGGAATTTCGCATGTATGATGAATACTGAATGTTACAAAATCGAGACACACTAATCAAGACTCAAAAGATTCTACTTCTGCCCACGTGCCCCCATTTTGCCCGCTCTTTTCCTGTCAATAGATCTTGGTTACAAATCAAAATATAATTGAAAAATCTCAAACAACGACCATGGCGCACTACAAACGAGACGCCGCCTCCAACCGCGACGCCCTCTTCAGCGGCGCCGGAAGCGGCGGCAAAAGCAAACCTCGACCAGGCGGATCCTCCCGTCCCTCGAGACCACAACAACCAACATCGTCGTCGTCGTCGTCATCAACCTCTCGTCCCGCCCCCTCCACCACCGCCGCCGCAGCCGCCGTCGCGCCTCCCAGACTCTCTGCCGCCGCCACCCCCACTTCCCAACATACCCAAACCCACACCAACATACACACCCACACCAACCTGACCCCCGGTCCCTCCCACCTCTTCGCCAACAAACCCCGCCGCACGACCTCCAAATCCACCCCCCTCTCCCTCCTCACCGGCCAAGCCAAACTGGACAAAATGGCCGTCGCCGAGGACTTCCGCCTCAAAGCCAAAAAGGCCATGACCCGCGGCATCTTCTCCCGGCCCGACCCCCTCGCCGCCGGCAACTACTACAAGCGCGCCGCCGACGCCTACAAGCAGTGCGGGGAGAACCGCCTGGAGAGACTGCACCGCATCGCCAGCGGGGACTGCCAGCTGGGGCAGGAGGCCTACGCCACCGCCGCGGGAGAGTACATGCGGGCGGCGGAGTTGGCGGAGGTGAGCGAGGAGACTCTGGCGAGGAAGAGGCAGGAGTGTCATAAGTTGTATGGGGATGCGGCGGGGGCGTGGGAGAAGATGGGGGAGAGGGGACGGAGCGCCGAGTGCAGGGTCATGGCGGCATTTGCGCTGGTCATGGGGGAGGAAGCGGGGAAGAGGCTGGATGAGAGAGTGTTGACGTTTGTGGAGGCGGCGGTGGAGGGGTTCGTGCCAGATCCTTTGAATAAGAAGGCACACTATCGGAGGACGGGCAGGTCGGCGTACGAGGACCCCAATCAGCCCGAGGGGGGGAGGGATCTGGCCTTGGCGAAAGAAAATATTATCACGGAGGCGTATGCCCACGAGACGATTTTTCAGATTGCCACGCAGCTTTTGATGCGTCGTCATTACGAATCGGCGTTGTATGCCTACGGGGCCGGGACGTCTTCGCTCGAACACGAGGGATTTGCCACCGTGTCGTTGTATCGATCCTATCTTTCGGAGACGATCATTCTCTTGGCCATGGGAGATGTCGTGGCGGCCAAAAAGGAGTTCATGGAGGTGCATCTTCAAAAAACGGATTATTTGACTTCAAGGGAATGTGCCCTGGAAGAAGATTTGGTCAGGGCGTGTGGGGATATGGACGAGGAAGAATTGGAAGAGGCGAGGAGCAAGACTGGGAAGCATCGCGGGGCATTGGCGAACCTGGATGCCACAGTGAGAGGGTTGGTGATGGAGATTCGGGTCAGTGGGAGGGCCAAGAAGGAGGAAAAGGAGAAGAAACCAGAGGCCGGTGTCGGTGTCAGGGCTCCTCCCAAGCCGAAATCAAAGCCATCCCCAAAGGCAAAAGAGCTTTCGGGTGCAGAGCTACAGAAATCGCTGGATGATGGGTTTGCGGAAATGGATGATATCATGGGACAATTAGGATTGAATGATGACGATGACGATGACGGTGACGACGGCATTGGGAATGTTCGAGCTGGAAACAACAACGGGAATAGCAGCAACAATTACAGCAATGATGGAGACGATGACGACGATGATATTGATTTGACGTAACTAGTTGCGCCATTTAATGAAAATCGCTGTTCATGAAGTCATTTTCAGGACTGTTAATTTTCGTTTTTGTTTTTGCCTTTGTTTCGCAAGAGTCAATGCTCTGTTCAGCTAGAGAATAAGTTTGTGTTGAAAAGAAACGAATTTGATTGCATCTCTTCAAAATTAAATCAGTTTTTACGATTATTATTTTTGATGAAGAGCACTAAGAAACGAACCGAAACAACTGCATTGGTCTACATCGATCTTTATTCGGCTCAAAGTCGAAAAAGCATCAAGGTGCTATATTAGTGTCGACAGCTTCTTCTTGTAACAACAACATCCAAATCGTTCTAGAAAGAACCCAAAACCAGCTGAAATCAGCAGCAAAGATGTAATATAATTTTACTTCGAAGGGAAATTCAATTATGTTGTAATTATCACGTGCTCAATTACGAAGTCATGCAGAAAAAACAAGTTGAAACGAGAAATAATCGTGTCGACGCAAATTATAACAAATACTTGGAAATGATTTCTACTTTCAAACTTTCAGTACTACTCGACTACTGCTAAAATCAATTTCATTTTTCACTAATATTATATTCGAAAAGACTTGCTGCGATCCAGAGTGATCACTTTGATTGTTCGTTTCATTATATCTCTTCCTCATCATATTAGCCACCAACTTTGTCATAAACAATAATTATACATTTTTCTTTCAGAGCCGAGAGCGACACTGGCATTGTTTGTTCATTCGCTACGTGCGAATCATGCCTTCACTGCGTAGTATTATTTACATGTTCCGATGTGACAACGGCACGATCCAACACCATGATATCCTTATGATTCCTTTCTACGTTTCCACTGCCGTTGCACCCCAAACGGCAAACCAAAAATACTCGGCCAAACTAAGAACTAATTCCTACTCCCGCGATCATCCCCCAAAAGCCAATGAAAGAAAAACCTCCAAAACGCCAACACCGTCAAGGAATCGAAAATGAAATCGGCATCCGCCTTCGTCAACCCCCCTCTCGCCGGCTCGCTCAGGGGATTGACCCCATCCAGCAGTCCCCACAGGGCGTCGCTCCCCAACGCCAGTGCCACCATCAACAGTGCCATAACCACCCAGGTCTTTCCCGTGACGGTCATGGCCTTCGAGGCGGCACACTCCAGAGTATTCTTATGGAGGAAGGCCCCCGAGAAGTACCCGGAGAGGATCCAACAGGTGGAGATGGCGACGAACGCGAGGCCCGGGTGAGCGATGGCCGGCGCGTACGGCGGAGGGACGGGGGACGTGTGGATGAGCCAGTGGGGGAATTCCCTGACGTGGGAGAGGTCGTACCAGACGGGGAGGGAGGTGGCGGCGTCGGGGCTGGTGGCGGTGGAGATCACGGCTTCGGGGAGGTCGACGGCGGCGGCGCGGCGGTAGAGCTCGTTGACGATGTGGTCGAGGTAGGAGTAGACGAAGAGGGCCACGACGTCGCCGGAGAGGGCCAGGTGGTCTTCTGGGAGGGGAGGGAGGGTTTCTTTTTGGAATTCGGCGATTTGGGAGGTGACTTTTTTGAGGAGCAGTTCCGGAGGGGAGAGGAGGTCGTCTTCGTCGGGGATGGATGACATTCGGAGCGGTTGTTTTGTTGAGGCGTTTTTCCTCGAGAGGGCGCCAGCTTGGGAGGCGGACGGTATTCTCGGCGCAAATTTGGCTGGACTTTGAAAAGCCATGGCGGGGTTGTTGTTGTTATTGCGCGAGCCCGTCCAAGAAGCGTCCGCGTTCATGGATGAAAATGACGCTAGCAACGCGACTAGACCTGCTCGTAAAATCATTCTTTCCGACCACCTATATTAGTAATCAATTGATCGATCTGCCACCGATGGTTTTGCTACAATAATAATTATGCAATTATGGTTATTTTGGAGAGATTAAAAAAAATTCAACTGTTTTGAAATAAAATCTTGATCCTTTTTTGTGGTTCTTCTTCCTCAACCGAGCCGATGTGGTGACGGAATCGGCAGTTTCCTTTGTGTTCCTGGGAATGTCCCTGCGGAAGAAGAACAAGAAACTTGGTACAAAAGAAGAAAAAGGAACCAAATACCACAAAATAACATACTTACAAGATATATATATGATAAATTACTACGCAATGTTCTTCGAGGTGATTGTTCTTTGGCAGCTTTTATTACTTTGAGTCGCTGCCCTACGTAGTACAGTATGTAAATTTTTCTATCCAGATATTTTGCGAAGTTATCAAACAAAAGTATCGTGCAGTATCATATTGAATTCGTCACAGCTAAGACTATTGATACATTCTACTATTACAAGAAAGAAGGTACCCAAAGAGAAAGAATGATTGTG
>JALLPE010001886.1:0-10722 GCA_036940025.1 Conticribra weissflogii
TAACAGGTCTGATATAGTGTATTTTTCTTCCTTGGTAGCAGACTCGTACCAATCACGTAGTTTGAGCGCCTCCTCGCGGAACTTAACATTACCAGGGTGAGTATTGGTGAATCCTCCTCGTCCAAATAGTATATCATTATCAGTTGGCTCACATACACGAGATTCGTCGATTACACGTTTCGGTCGCTTTTTGGCCCTTTTTGGTTTGGCGGAAGACTTTTGCGAATCAATTAGAGAAGTAGATGCAGACTGCTGTCCATTCTTTCCGTTGTGATACTCCGGGTTGGGTGAAAGTAGAGTTTTTTCGCGCTCGCTCTCGATTTTCATTAGAATATTTTCATTTCGTAAATAGTTTTTGAGTTTGGGTGCTGGTGGCTCAGTCGGAAGATTGTAGATATAAGATTCGTCCGCAGGTAAAGATTCAGATGTAACAGAGGGTGCATGTGGTTTTTCAATTTCGGGTCCTGAGAGTTTTGTAGTTCGTTTCGGTTTCGGTGCATCATGTGTTTGTATTTCGGGTTTGGTGACATGTAACAGAGAACATCTCTCGTTGACGTCGGGTACATAGTGTTTGTCGTTGCTTTCGTCGATGTCAACGTGAGCTTGGGTGGCCGTAGTTTCCGATGATGCAGGTGCGATAGCTGACGGAAGATCTTTAAAGTCAGACTCCACTGGAATGTCTCGTACTTCGTCCGCATTATCATTATTTTTCGTCTGCAACTGCAGCTGTTGGTGCTCCTCAATTTGAGCCAATTGCAGTAGCGAAATAGCTGCAGTGTCGTTAGTAGAGGTCAATTCATTTGGCCGAGATGGGGAAAAGCCAATTCTGTAGCTGTTGTTGTCGAGTTGAGGATTGGACTCATTCGGAATGTACCTTATCCAGTCTCCAGATGCCATGCGAATGTTTTCCCTGACTATTTCATCCCCAAGATTCATGGAGCGACCTTCTCCACTGGTTAGATATGGAGAATTTCGAGATGAGTAGAATTTATTGAAGAAATGATGAAGTTGATAGCTCGTATTGGCCGTGGTTTCTATTGTCGTTGTTCCCAACGCTTGCTCGTAGAAGAATATATACGGGTCAGTGTTCCACGCTGCCTCTGACCATACAGATGTGTAGTGATGATCTCGGAAACCATTAACTCGTAAACATGGCAAGCCCTGCAATGCATCGGTGCATTCCACTGGCAATTGTTGTTCCGCATGATTTGGCGGGGCATAGCGAGAAGCCGAATCAATACTTGCGGAAGTGACTTCCGCTGGAGACTTTTCGGGTATAATGGCACTACATCCTGATCCGGCCGTGGGCTCGTGATGATGATGTCCTATCGACTCCCCGTGTGCCATGGTTTCATTCACGAAATCGTCAACGGTGTTCAACTGCACGTCTATCCGGCGTAATGAAGATCCATCTGATTCGAAAGCATTGTTGGTATGGCGTCTAAAATAAGAAACCGCGTTGGCTTTGATTTTCGTTTCTGCTGAATGATTGAAAATTGAATCATCATTTGCCACTACTTCCGCTTGCATGGTTGTTTCATTGATTTTTTGCAAGTCTTCATTAATTTGAATCATGTCGTTATGATCCCTCAGGCATTCCTCCTTTGAAAGACTCTGGGCAATCGTTTCATTCGCGAAATTGGAATCAATTACGGGTCGAACAATCACTGATGAATCAGTTACGCGGGAGCTTCCGAGGCCTCGTGGATGAATTTTGTTGATTTGATAATCTGCATTCCATTCTGTCGATGCCAAAGGAATATTATTTTTCAAAAGGGCGTCCTCAAGATTCAACTGGTTCCCCGCTCCGTCAACTGAACGAAAATTATTGTGTATTTGATGGCTGTGATAGGGAGCCACATTCGCTGCATTTTGGATTATTTTTGGTCGATATGCACATGGTTTTGCATTGTATGACGGCCCTATAGCTTCTTCAGATGACTCAGGGATACGTCGCAACTCACGTGAACGTAGCAACCCTTGAATTCCATTGATACATTCCTTTGGCGATTCTTCACCGACATCGTTCGATTCATTCTGCAAACGAAGAGGAAAATTGTTGACACACTCAATTTCAGATGGAGGAAGACGCATTGCGGAATCATGAGGCCTATCTATGATTTCGGAGCCATATCGATCCAATTCGTCAATTTGATGATCTCGAATAGATTCTACGGAGACTAAGTGAACGTTTTCCTCCCGAGACAAGTCTTCCCCGCTATTCAATCGTTCCCCCGTCACCGTGGAATGTCCTTCGGAACAACTATTTCCGTTTCGGGAGTGGCGGCTAAAATATGCGTTTGCATCGATTGTAGCGTCAGTTGCCATTCGATATTCGTCACTGGATCCATGTTTTCCTTGTTCTACTTCATTGTCATGTGAGCCAGCGACGACTAGGGCGCCTGGTAGATCACTGGTGCAATGCAATTCACCGTTAGCGACGCCTTGATTAGTTGTCGAAAGGCCCGAATCACTTTTCGCGGAGTTGAACACGGCTAGTGGTTTCGGTGTCGTGGAACAAGGTGGCTCCTCTGATGCAGCTTGATCTCTGTCCTCACTGTGGCAATCTTGAGTCGGTTCGTCGCATAGCAAAGGAATATTTACTGCCATTATACCGTATTCAACGTCAGCTGGGCGTTCTGCCTCTAGGGAGGAAGCATTTCGATCGGAATAAAATTCGTTGTGGAAATGGCGACTAAAATAATTCATTCTCTCTGTGGTGTGTTAATATTGTCGACGTAAAGCGGAGGGATAAAATGCCGATGATAGACCAGAATTATTCAATCGTATTGAGAGCAGATGGTCAAGTTGTGATCGCAAGAGATTTCCCGTTGCCAAAGTTGCCAAGGTGCACGTCTGAGGATTCTTGTGGTTGGTGGCGGAGAGGGGTTTGGACTCTCAGTCGTGGTGGGTCGTGGAATTATGCATTTTTTTTCTTCGGACGGTCGTGTGTAATTTTTCGAGGCAGGGATCGCGCTGATATTTGTCTTCCGTACGTACTGTACCTATGATTATTCCTCCTTGGCAGATTATTGTAGGTAAGAAGTTGACTGTTGAATGGACACTTGTTTGGAAGTCATGGACGACAAATAATAATATGATATCAAAACAACCCGTCAGAAATCGAAAAAATTTATACATTAAAATAAACCGTCACAGCAAATTGATAGGTTCCATAGGGATTCATTAGTGTGCAGTAGTCTTATTTCCATTTTTCATGGAATCCCATTTTTCTCTCTACTCAAATCCATTTATCCACTCACTTCAGACAAGACTACCGAAACCAAAAAGTATTAAGAGTACACAATATATGCTATCGAACTCACTGTCCATTTTTTGTTTGCTGAAGTAGTTGGAATCATTCGCTTGAACTTTTGATTCGGGTCGGAATCTGATGGAATCTGCAATTGTGGTGAGTTGATATTGGATAGTCCTGGATTTGGAATCGGCGATTATGGTGAGTTGATATTGGGTAGACTTGGATTTCGTCGACTTCAGATCAATATTCACAAAAGAAGTGCAAATACCTCAACAGTTTCACCGTGTCAATAACCAAAACATAACCCTTCCGGTGTAATTTTGATTCTTTTTATCTCATCGACTGCATGGATTCTTTTACTTTTATTCATATAATATAGTGCATCGATTTTCATTGCTATTAATCAATGGCACAATAACGCTAACCTGATTTCCACTCTTACACATATGAAGCCATGACAAATCTTCAAGAACATATTGTTTCGATGTCTTCTAGATCCTGAATGAAGGAACAATATGTTGAATGGCAGTTATTCAATGAAATGGTATGATTAATGCTGTTGTGCCGCGTGAACGAGATATCATAAACCGCATGTGTAAACTTACTGTAAACCTTTGTATTGATATGACATTCATCGAAACAATGGAATGGTGCTCCAGGTCAACGTGCAAATGATGTGCTGGTTCGCGTTCAGGGGGCAGGAAAATTGGGGGTAGATCTTTTCGAGGGACTCGATTGTGGGGGAGGAGATGAAAGACGTGAGTTTCCGGGTTTCTATGGTGCGGAGTGTGCACGACTAGCTATTTGGGACTCTCAAAAATGATAGCAGTACGGTTGTACTGATTCCGAAATGATACACTGCGAAGCATGGGCTATCTCTACTTATCATTATTTGTGCAAAATGATGAAATCTTGTGTTTACAACATTTTAGCATTTAAGTAAGCTATGCGACATCATCATCCCATCCTCGATTTCCTTCAAAACTAAATACTAACTTTTTAATATTATTTAAGAAAATTTAGGATGACAGGAGAAAAGTATTCACCTTTGGTTCATGGACCTCTAGTACAGTCGTCGACCCACCCCAAAATGCATCTGATGACAAACATAATTATTGCCAAGACAATAACATCTTCGATATATATAATCCGTAATCACTTTTTCACACTTTTATACAAGTCAACAATGATTCTCTTCCTTTCT
Source organism: Conticribra weissflogii (assembly GCA_036940025.1). Classification (NCBI taxonomy): domain Eukaryota; phylum Bacillariophyta; class Thalassiosirophyceae; order Thalassiosirales; family Thalassiosiraceae; genus Conticribra; species Conticribra weissflogii. The sequence continues at coordinate 4,464 of JALLPE010001886.1, forward strand.
CACTTGCTCGCTTTTGTGTTCTTCCTTTCACACCTCACGGCCAATCACACTATCCTCCAATGACTTCTTGATTTCCTTTTTCAACCTCTCCCTCAAAGCCTGACTCGCCTTCTTCCTAGCCCCATTTCCAATCACCTCGTGCCACAACCCATCACTGCCCTTCTCCAAGAACCTGTGACCGTCGCCCCTGATGGTTTCCACCAACATATCCGATATAGTGTATTTTTCTTCCTTAGTAGCTGATTCATACCAATCACGTAGTTTGAGCGCCTCCTCCCGAAACCTGATGTTACCTGGATGTGTGTTGGTGAAACCGCCTCGTCCAAATAGCACATCATGCTCGGTGGGTTCACATATACGAGATTCGTCAATTATTCGTTTTGGTCGCCGTTTTGACTTGGATTTTGATTTATTGGAAGAAGAAGTAGTTTTGCTTTGGGAACCGGGAGCATTATGTGATTCCGTCGTTTCGTGTCGGAATTTTATTTCTTGGCCGGGGGAAAGCATCATGCTTTCAAGCTCACTCTCAGTTCTCTGAAACAAACACTGCTCAAAGTCGATTGGGGTTGTTGAGGGTGGTGGTGGCGAACATCTGTTACTGCTGTTCGTATTGGTGACTGTGTTATTCATATGGGGTGAAGGTGGAAATGTGCTTTGAGGATCATGTTCCAGTGGGAATTCAGGAAAACGATCAATTGGAGGTTCGTGATCTCCTACCCATTCTCTGGAATTTAGGTGAATTTTTTCTGTCATCAAACCTCCTACGACTTCGTTACTGTGATCGTTTTGGACAAGGAAATTTACCGACCCCCCAGTAGTCAACCTTTCAAATGTTTCTATAAAGTCTGTCGATAGCAGCTGCTGATCGTCCTTGTTTGCTTGTTCGCATTCATTCTCGATTAATTCCGTCATATCTTCATGTCGATGTAGACTTCCCTCCTCGTTTTGGAAGAGTGCATAGCTATCTTCCAAAAATTCAAAAATAGTCTCCGATGTAGTGACACGCTTCGAGGCTTCATTTGATAATTCATCGTTCACTTCCCAGCCGTCGAGTAACGCCATGTCTATATCTATTTCCATGCTGAGATCTGCTGCACTTTGTGAGTCGCTTTGTAAACGACAGCCGACGGAATCGGGTGACGATGATTTAGGAGGCATTCTGAGGAATCTGGTTCTGTGTAAAAAAAATGGTTGAACACCATGACCAATTTGCTCTCTCGTCTTGCGTCGAATGTTGAACGCGCAGAGTGGGGGTGTCAGAGATGCTGTTGGTGGCAATGAATCAACGGGATGCGAAAAAAATAATGAGATGAAATGACGAATTATGATGTTGCTTGAAGGGGGTGCACGACTAATAAAATAGAAGCGGCCTTCTCATTATTTTTCTGACCTACGAGGGAACTGGGTATATGCAGCGAGAAGCAAGATCCATTTTCAATCCAACACCTCAAGCAGAAAAATTTACTTTATACCGTCGAAATTTGAAATGTAAATGTGGTATTTATTTGTGTGTTTTGCTTGTAATGAGAGGGAGGGAGAGAGTGATTGAATAGATGACCATTAACTGTATGGTGTAGAGTCTGTGCACAGGAGTTAAAAGTCAAGGCTCAAAATTGACTTGAAAGTTAAATACTTCTTCTATCTCTCTTAAAAAGAATACTTTTGAATTCAGTGAATGAAAGAGCATGATTTTAGCTTCATTTTGGTATTTTGGTGGCCTCTCGGCTCTAAATTTGACTGTGAACAGGCCTTTCAACATTGCTGCCATCACCACTGTCATCCACAAGCTTTCCCCTTTTGAGATTTCTTGCACAAATCATCACCACTAACTCTCCAGCTCCCACAACACATGATTGGTTCACAACAACCTCCTGAGCCATTCCATACCTAGTTGGGCATCTTGTCCTTGTGGGGCCAATTGCAATGTCACTGAAAAGACCCCTTTGTTCTACACTCCACCAGTGATGCCTTCAAAACATCCAAATATGGCCACAGAGAAGCAGTGAAGAACTCCATCCCCTTTGTTTGAAGTTTGAATCAATGGTAAATCACTGATTCTTGATTGAGTTAGATCCCATTTTTAACAATCATCCCAAAAGATATTGGAAATATTAGTCGAACAATTGAATATTTTAAATAATGGAGCAACAACAGTAGCAAAATCAATTAATATAATGATGGCACAAAGAATTGTGGATGCAAATTAAAAGCTTCCACCATCTCCCTGCAACCTCATTAGATAACTATGGGCTGTGAACTATAGAGATAATAGTGAGCAATCAATTTCTGAGAAGAAGGCAATTAAATAGACAATTAATGTGCAATTGATGCACAAGATTTCAATTTTAGTGTTTGATATTTTCTCACAAAAAACTTTTCATTAATTAATGCAGTGATCAATCAAATAATGAAATCAAAACAAATCAAATAAAAAATTGTTACTCAGATGACCAATTTCATTCCAATGTTAATCATCTGTTGCTGATTGTTGTTTGCGTATGTTACTGTTATATATTATGGTAGAAATAGTATTTTTCTCTTGCTTTCATTGTGATGTTGTACAGGTGTGTGACCAATCATTTCTTAACTGAAGATTCAATAGATGGGAATAATTATGTACTTTTGTTTGTATATGAAATATCCAGTTCATGGCTGGAAAAATTGTTTGTCTCCTGCCAAGACTAGGTGAGATCAATATTATTATTTTGTTTTGTGTTTTATTGTTAAATGATGAAGCCTACATAACAGTTATCTTGATTCAGTAGCTAAATTAAGTTTCAGGCCAATGACAATGGCATCTGTTGATTATTTGGAATTGACACATACATTCCAATACAATATCTTAGGGTACAAATTGAATGGAAAAATCATAAAATGTTTAGAATAAAGAGTGTTTCAGAGTCAGTTTTCATAGTAAAAATCTAATTAGCATAGTTGGGACTGTCTCATGTCCTGTCCTGCAAAATTTGAGGAAACAGGATAGGACATCAGACATGTCCAGGAAATGTCCTCAAATTCCCCCAAAATCCTGAACTTAAGGTGAAAACAAAAAATTTTTGGTGGTAATATAATTGTTTGTGCTCTTCTGTTCTTGTGAAGGTCTGAACTGTTCAAAAATGCACTAAAAAGTGAAAAGTTCAAGATTTTTTATGATGGTTGATGTACAGGGTGCAACATGTGCAAAGGCTTCATCAAACCGCTATTCAAGTAGTACATTTTGCCATGTCCAGTACATGTCCTTGACATGCCCAGGACATTCCCAACTATCCAAGCCCTGGTCAAACACTTTTTTTAACATCAACACACATCTTTCTGAGTGTCATCCATTATTTGATGAGAATAATTTGATTAACCAATAGTAGTAATATGAAATGATGATGTCAGCTGGAGATAAAAATAAAATAGTGGACTTAGATAAATTCAGATGTTGCCTTTATGTGATTACTGTGTTGGTCCATACTAGTTCTTGATTTAAGTCATCACATGTTTTATTATTTGGTTTTGGTTTTGAATTCACCATTTCTTTCATTTTTTTCTGTATGTCCTTTTTGTAACCATTATTATATGTGAATGATGACATGAAGGATGCTCTTGTTCAGTCAAACTTCAATGGACATATGAGTATACGTGAAACAATGATAGATTTTGCATGAAAAGTGAATGTGCATAAAATACATTTGATTCACCAATGATACATATTGAGAAATTGAGGAGATACTATGAAAATGATGCTCTAAAAGCATATAAAGAGTGCTATTAGTACTATTACTTACAACAGAAAATAATATATAGGTCCTGTATAATGACAAAATTTTCTTTGCTAGATTGCTCTAATTCATTGGAATATTAATTGCCAAGCCTCCCCTTATTAACCATTTTAAAAATGGTTCCCCTAGCATCCCTCAATAGCATGATTGCCACATTGCCCAAACATGTGCCAAAAGCTTTTACATCATATAAGGCTTCAAACAATTTTCCACTATGTAATTTTTCAAATTGAATCCAAAATATTTCAACTTTTTTGAGTTTTTCTCTCATTTCCTTTTTCATAAATAACAAATAACTGCGTTTGACAAGACTTGATGTTTGTCAGTTGTCAACCATCCTTCCCATTGCATGGCTCCTTAGACCAATTTTATTGATATACACACAAACTCAAATCATCATAGCATTGCATAAAAACAGAATCACCTAATTTGGATGCTTAAATTTTAAAAATTAATTTATCTCTTTTCCCTGCATCAACTAGTCTCCTCTCTCTCTAATTTGTTGATGGCACTCCAGAGCCTCAAACTGGTCTGTGCTTTGGATGTGCTGGGACAACTACCAAGTGAAGTGTTGTTTCTCATCTTCACAAAACTCAGCAGCCCCACAAATAAACCACTTCCTAATAAGTTGAAGTCCCAATCAATGCATAATCATATACAAAAGATTTTAAACCTGGTAACTCTAGCTCCAGCACAGTTCCTGAAAAAAAATAAAGTTGTTTATCCAAATTTCAATGATAACAATTATATTTACTACTGGAAAAGGTTGAAATTATTAGTATATCTAGATCATCACTGTTGTAAAGACCAAAATAATTACTCTTAGACTGAGATGCGTTTACACACTTATACTTTTTACAAAACTAAAAACAAAGCACTAAACTCCAAAAATTTATTTTTCCTATGAAAACTTTGAAATAATTTTATTATTTTTCATTTGAGTTCAATAAGTAAAATAGATTTTTTACTTGCATATTCATTAAATTTTCAAGCAAATAAGTGTCGCGGCCTAGCAATCATTTCCAAAGAAATTGACTGACCATTATTAATATTCATTTTTTTGTTGTTATGAAGATGTATATGATACTTCTCCATATTTTTATTCAGACTGCATTCTGTGAACCCAAATCCAAAAGGTGTCCCTATGCATGCATTGAGGAGGCATTCTTATAAAAAAATATCTTTTATTTTCTATTCACTGCATCTACCATGGTCATGTGGGTTGGTAGCACATGAACGTTATATTCTATAGATATATATTGCAATAAAGCTAGTAGTTTAGAAAGTTACAGCAAGAGCTTGTTCCAATTACCATTTATTGCTGAAACTGACAAAGAAGAGACATCCCAACACCTCCCTTCAACTTTCAATTTTGCAAAAAAAATACATGAACTTTGCACTTATCATGGTATTTTGATACTGTTGATAATTCTAGACTTGTTCAACAGCATGCAAGAAATATGTGACAAACAAATTATCCCTACCTATGCAGAAACTATGACCGCCCACTTCTTGATTATTGGAATCTGGAATGTGCTTGTCTATGTCTTCTTTTGAAGAAATATTGAAAATCCATATAATCTGCTTGAATCTCTGAAGTGACTGATTGTGATATTGAAAAGTAATATTCAATCAAGCAAGGCATTGGTTGCCTATTGCATATGATTTGTTCACCTCTACTATGCTACATTTTTTACATTCAACGTAACACTCTGATATTATATGCTACACGCTACACTACAAAATCAAAAGATTATGCTCCCCCAGCTGTCAACCTTGCCATCATGACTGAAAGCCACCAAGGTGACAGATACAGTCCTCTATGTTGATAGTAGTTCCAATTCCAATTACTTTTATCTTTGAAATATTATGGACAGGAATGCTGCATATGACATTGTCAATGAAGTCAGACTTTAATTGAGTAATGCCAGTAGAGGCACCAAGATCATTGACAAAAAGGGCATCATCTGGGGTGTGAGAAATACATTCTAGGATAGGATGAAGACCAGGCAAGCTCTGGAAGAGATTCAGGCATGAAATAGCAGATGAGAGTGGAGATGGACTCTGTTGTGAGTCAAGATCTTGTACAAGTTATGGTGAAGCGCATAAGTCCCAATGACTACAGAAGTCATCAAGTAGGTAGTCAGGTAATGACTGTTGTTGATAATAGACTGAGAAGATTGATGATGGTAGGAAGAAGAATCTTGTTGGTATGTCATTGATGATATGAAATACAAATGAATTTGCCAAGCAATCCAGCAGGCACAGGTTATGCCAGCTGCACCTCTCACAGGATTAATTGGAATACCTTTTTGCAGATTCTCATTCTTCCCTTCTATGGTTCTTTGTGACATCATGAGCACTTGCCATGTATGCGCCCCTTTGTCCTTCTCTTGTTTTGTCCTTGTGTGAAACGCCTTGTCTAGTTGGGTTATTAATGGGAGGGCTAATTAGTGTAAAATTCACTAATTATTGGTTCAGTTGCGTATACT
>JALLPE010001887.1:0-10739 GCA_036940025.1 Conticribra weissflogii
CCGGCGTATCATTCTTCTGTTCAGCGATCCCCTGCTTGATTTCTACCCCATTTGCATTGACCTTAGATGTCCCCCCTACCCCAGCGGAATCAGTTGAGCCTAACTCGCCATCAGAATAAGTGTCGAGTAGGCTCGTCAGAGCTCCGCTGGCCTCGTTCATTTCATCAGTGGAATCTGACCCGTAGCCTGCAAGTGCATCCATGTTGCCACTATTTCCCTACCAAGTAGACAGCGCTTTATTGGGCAAAGATCGTGGTCGCTCTCACTAGAGAGACTGCCAGATGAATAAGGTATTCGGTTTAATGTATCCTTTGTTACAGAATGTAAAAAATATGGCAATGGATGGCAGTACAATATTTGATATTTGTTGATACCAAAAAACCAGAAGTCATGGTTCACGAAGAGTCTCCCTACAATTTTGCTGTCCATCGTCCGTCCTTCGTCCCCTGGTGTTTTCGTCTTTTTTGTTAAGAATTAGCGATTTTTTCGGTATGTTCGTAAATAGGAATTCAGTTCAAATATTATCGCCAATCCATTGTCTTCCTCAACTGCAAATTTTATTTTTTACAAAAAAGATTAAAAATACTACCCTACACCCTATTTTTCTATCCTTTTTTTCAATAAAACACACTCTATTGTGCACTCTCTTCCAATCCGCTCCCGACATTATCATTTTATTGTTAATGAAGTTGTAGTTAGTACCTCCTATTTTGTGCGGTAAAGTTTTCTCTTCAATATGGTGACAATATTTTATTTGTTCGTCCTGCTGGGTCTTGGCACCGGAGGAAACTGTTCCTCTTTCCAAGCCACATCGGCCTTTATTGGTGCACCACACACAGCAGCATCTAGCGGCGCTCACTCCCTACAACCCCGACAACACAGCGGCCTTTCCCGTATCATCACATATCGGATTGCCTCGCTGCAAGGGGAACCCGGTGATGGAAATTCCGTCGCAGCCGTAGCCGAATCAAAACCGAGGAGCCAACCGCGCACTGGATTAGCCCAACAACTACTCAACCTCGCGCTCAACTCTCCACTTTGGGATTATGTCTTGGTCCCGCAAGCTCGTGCCAGCATCGTGAAAACCGCCGAGGAAAATGGTATTCCATGGGTAGCAGCCAAGGAGTGGCTCAAGTCCCAAAAGGATGCTCCTTGGAATAACAACTATGTCAAAAATGAAAATATCCCATATCCTGACTATTACATGAAATCATTTCATGCCTACTCAGAAGGAAATTTGAGTTATGACGCTGCCATAGAGCAAGAATTGGCAAGTCGGGCTATTGGGGCGAGGAATTTTCCAAAATTTGGAGAAGCCGGGGAAGACGTATTTCGAGGGGCATTCGACAAAGCTTTGATTGAGTTGGGTGCTTCTGTCGATGCACGTAACAACAAACAGGATGCAATCATTGTTGACTTTGGTTGTGGAACAGGCACCAGTACTAGGAGATTGGCTCAGCAATATCCACAAGCGACAAAAGTAATCGGCATTGATCTTTCTCCTTATTTCATTGATGTTGGGAACACTCTCTTGACGTTGGGACCTACTGCAATCACTGGTTTCAATGGCGTTGACTCGGAAAATAAAGTAAACACGCAAGGTTGGATCACGACAATACTACCAGATGAGAGGATCGAACTTCGTCAAGGAGATATGGCTGATTCTCAACTCCCGTCAAATTATATTTCTGTCGTGAATCTCAGCTTGGTAATGCACGAGCTTCCGACAAATGTTGCCAAGCTAGTTGTGCTCGAGGCATATCGAATTTTAAAGCCTGGTGGTCAATTGTGGATTTCTGAAATGGATTTTGAGAGTCCTGCATACAAAGCACAGCGTGAGAATGCTTTATTGTTTTCGTTGCTGAGGGCTACAGAACCTTATTTAGATGAGTACGCCGATGGAATGCGAGAATTGAGAAATTTTGTTGTCAAGACTTTTGGTACTGATGGGGGTTGGGTCAAGATTGCCGCGGCTACTGGGAGACATTACGCATTGGTTGCAGAAAAAGGTGCCGATTTGGGTATCAACCGAATGCGTTTTGAAGACTTCAGATTCCGCGAGGATGGCTCCTATGCCGTAGAAGATACTCATTTGAAGCCTTGGGAAAGCAAAAATGAAGAATGATTATAATTATTTCATTCTAATCACAAACATACCTGGTGTAATATTATTGCAATACCGAAAAATGAGCAGAATAATACTATTTTACGAATTCAGGAGTTCCCCGTCCATCTAAATGTCTAAGCACATGAGGGGGTTGGTAAACATACAAACCCATAGTTTTATTCTGAGCGCACATATCCCCCTGTCTCCTTTGCAACGGACCTTCAGGCGGCCGACGAAGGTTCTTAATCGATAGAATTGTTTGAAAGTACCAATCAAAACGAACAAAATGATTATTGTCAGAGTATGTCTTCGAAGGTTCCAGAACAATGAAATCTTTCTCCGTGCTGTCAAGAAATCCCGGAGAGAATGGATGTTTGATGGTCCTGAGATTCCCGCACTGCAGAAACCTTTCTTGGACGTATTGGTATTTGAAACGAATGTAATTTACTTCACTTGGATGTTTTTTCAACACATCCACCAAGGCCAGATGATCGACTTCCTTTACGAAATTGAAATCATGCTGCAGATAATAAAGATATTCCACAGAAGGGTAGTGGATTTGGAGTAAAGTCATAGCTTTGAACACGGATCCACCAATATGCAAATGCTCTGAACTAACTAGAATGTGTACATTTGGATTTTTAAGATGCCGATGAAGTAACGCCGTAGTGTATCCATCGAGATCCCTGATTTTTTGTTGCGTATCGGTAAAATTATTGAAATTATCTTCGGGAATGCCATCCACGGTTATAAAAGTTGGTGTGGATTTAGGTAGGCCCACAAGAAATTTTGTAGAATCGATAACTTTGTCGATCATTCTTGTGGATGGATGGCTGGGAACCCATGATGATGTGATGATGATTGCCGTGTTAATATTCTCTTCGGGTGAGTTCGGGCTGATTGCATTATGAGTGATGTAGTCTTTATCGTTGATGGTTTTTGATCGCATCATCTTAGTGGTTTCGTAAAAATTAATGTAAAGCAGCGGTGTAATGATGAGAAGGATTAGTGTGATCTTGTTGATAGGACGACGGCTGTCGGCAGGTGACGACGGCATGATCTTAGTAAGTTTCAATAGAGGAAGCGTCTAAACTTTTTCTGGGCCTATATGCGTGATGTATGTAGCTCGAGGTGGAAAGCAAGCCCATGACATCGCTATGTGGAATGTGGACCACCCAAGAGATGCCGCCCTGTACGGAAATCAACCAACCCGACGACGTACGAAATTATGGCGTCATAAGTTTCGCGGGAAGTTTGAGAATGATCAGTTCTCAGGAGGCGAAAGAAGATGAAGAATGTCCATTTGTTTCCTTTTGGATGTTGTCGGCTTCTCTGTCTGGGTGTGGTATTTTTTGATTTTTTGAAGGATCGAGTGCGTAGGAATTGTGGATTTAGTGGTCATTTGGACTTTTGGCAAGTGGGTGGTGGTATTCATCGTATCGTACCCTCTACTTTTTACTTTGTTCTGACCTAAATTCTCTACACAATATATATACTTTTAGTCCAATCGACCTCTAGCTATTTGGAGGGCAGTACTACCTACCATCGTTCCAATCAAACGCTGTCTGATGTGTATATGCATCGTACCTAGGTAGTGTGTAATAATATTCAACAAATAATGGTCAAAAAATAAAAAATAAATGTATAAAATCACCGAGATGAAACTTACACCCTAACCCAAACCCTATCAATAGTACCTTGTTACATTGTATGAACTACGGCCAACGGTTACTTGCCATGCCCAACGAAAATTTTGTATTGGGTGCAATATTTGGAGCGACAATTGCGCATCTAGCAATCAAAATCATTAAGAGACGTCGCCGCCAAAAAAATGAAGCCGAGACTCAAAGTTTGCAGAAGGTAATAACAAGTCAACGACGTGCCCCTAAAAGATGCGGCGGTGTCATTCAACTCAAACATGATCAATATCAAGAATACACCCGACTCCATGACGAAGTTTGGCCTGAAGTATTGGAGAGAATGTCTCGTTCCAACATCCGCAATTTTACAATATATTATCATGACGCTACTAATACTTTGTATTCCCATTTTGAATGGATTGGGCACTGGAAAATGGAAACAGATGGAGAAATTGAGGAGAAATTGAGAGTAAAAAAAGAAAAGGACCTTTTTGAATCAGATATGGAAGCAATTGCTAATGATGAAATAGTGCGCAAATGGTGGAGTGTCTGTGAACCGTGCCAAATCCCATTTCCGGAACAATGGCCAGAGATGGAACCTCCTCCATCTCAAGGAGGGAAGGGTGATTGGTGGACTCCTCTAGATTGTGTTTGTCATTGTGGCCATTGGCCAGTAAATTATTCAGATAAGCTGAGAGATCCAGAATTTGTCCGTATGGGAAACGCAGACAAGTTGAAGTGATACAAAATGTGCTGTGTCTTATAAATAAATATCTTAACGTGTTTTGAATCACAACACCTGCGAGAGGTATCATTTCAAATGGGTACAAACCAAGTTTGCAATCATTAATTCACGACTGGCGTTCGTAATCGTCAATATCTTGACGACGTATCATACTTTCTAACACGAACATTCTTTGAGCATTGCATTCATTCCTACAACCAACATCATCTTGGTCAGCAAAGGTTTCCAACCGACTTTTCCGCATTCTTCCCAATGTATTTCATCAATTCATCCATATCATCCGGACTACCCATAAAACAAGGACTCCTTTCGTGAACATGTTTCGGAGGCACTGCCAATAAATTTACTTCTCCGTTGGAACTCTTTCCACCTGCATGCTTAAGAATATAGGCCATAGGAGCAGATTTGTAAACCAATTGGAGGTTTCCTTTGTGATGAACTTCGCTGTCGGCAGGGCAGCAAAAAATTCCTCCATACATGAGAGTGCGATGGACATCTCCAACCATAGAACCAATATATCTTTGAGTGTAACGTTGTCCTGTTTCACCCGTCCCGGTCTTGAGATTTTTCAAGTAGTTCTTAAAGTTATCGTCCCAGCCCTCTGAATAAGCTTCATTGGCACTGTAAATGTTTCCACGTTTTGGGATTTTCATGTTTGGATGCGTCAAAACAAATTCATTTATGGTTGGGTCGAGAGTAAATCCGTGAGTTCCTCCCCCGAGGGTGAAGACGAGAATGGTGGTTGAGGAGTAGAGGCAGTAACCTGCTGCAAGGAGTTTGTTGCCTGGTTGAAGAACCGCACGAGAAAGAGATGCTTCATCAGTTGGATCCGGCGATTCTCCTCCTTGGAACCCAGCATCCGCATCAAATACCCCAAACTGATGTATCGGAATATATTTCAAACGCATGTCAGGATTAATATATGGAAATAATTTACAATAAATCGTAAAATTAAGCGCATAACTCCGGTGCACTTACCACAGTTCCGGTACAAATGGCTGCATCCGCATTCCCACTTCCATCCAACGGATCAAAGCAAGCCGCCAACCTCCTCGTATTTCCCCATCTGGGATCTGTCCCGCTTCCGCTCTTCCTTCGACTCCCATCCCTCCCATATTGATCCAGGGCATACGCAATCGTCACACCGGGCTGATGATCTGCAGGACTTTCCTTCATATTGCTATCGTTCCTCGGAGCTTCCACTACTCGCAATCGTCCAGTAAATCGCAGGGCGTTTTGCAATACGTTTTTGGAAATTTGATCGAGTCTTTTCATGGACTTATCGCGTAAATTGTTGTTGCTGTTTTTGGAGGAAGAAGAAGTGGTGGTCGTGGGTGCAATTCCAGAAGAAGAATGGATGAGGTTGGAGATGGTTTTGCACGCCATTTGAATGGAGAGGTGGAGGGACTCCATGTCTCGTAGCTTTTTCGTTTGGGAGTAGGATATATTTGTGATTGGGTTTGGACAGAGGATTATTGTTTCGGTTGCGGTTGTGAAGTGAATCGACAAGATAAAATGCAACCCATAAGAAGTACTATCAGATTGGATCAGAGGGAAATGCAGTACCACCAGAGCGTAAAAATTCCGAAGCGGATTATCTGAGAAAGAAAAAACTAACCTCTGGGTAATCTTGAACCTTGGCCGAAAGCCACCTAGTCAACGTGATCTTCGCTCCAGGCAAGCCAGCCCCACTTGTTCCCTTTCCTCTATTCATTGATACCGAAGAAGACGCAACTGCTTCCATTTCAGCCGACGTCATGAGATCTGATGACGACGATCCCGTTCCACTTCCTAGCCCCAACGACGCATCTACGCGATCCGAAAAGTTTTGGCTGTAGTAAAGCTCGTCTACCGCGGCGTCGCTGCTGCTACTGGTCGTGGACGAGAGGGGGTGGATGGATTGAAGAGGGCTTGGTGGCGGAAGAGCGGACAATTGAGGGGCAAATGCCATGGAAAAGGATTGGGCGTAAACAGTAAGTATACAACATGACGCGGCGAGTTGGCGCCATGACGCCGGGTTATATCTCGGATCTCGCCTCTCCATTTGCGATGGGGATCTTGCGATTTGAGGGCTTGCAACGGAGATGGTTGTAGTAGTGCCTAGTTTGGATCTTGTTGTGAATTTTTTTTCCTCGCTCATCATGATATTGTATTTGTACTATCGAACGTACGTATGATACCTCTCTCGCCACCTTGCAATACCGTCAGATTGTACGTATGAATATAACATACATTGACAGACTAAAACAAAATCAGTGTTGTAAGTACTATCATACTATCTATTTGCAATTGAAAAAGAATTGTCTCGGTAACAGTAGTTAGAGTGAAGGATCTCATTGTCATGTAACTGTGCATCGAAACAAATAAAGCTCTAACCTTCAAATTGCAAACACTTTCCTGAAACATCATGATAACCAAATTCAACTTCGAAGACTTGGTCGGTCCAGTTCTACTCAAAAGCAACGGTGAGAGTTTGTCGTCGAAAGAGGCGCTGAAGGGAAAGAAATATATCATGTGAGTTCTTCACAGCGGCATCATTCTTGTCAGACGGATTCAATCCTGGTTTCCTTGTTCATTTTTTTAAATTCGATTGTTTGCCCGAGACGGATTGCGTCGCAATGCGATCAACCCTCTAAGTTTTTGCAGAAATTTCTCGATTAAATCGAGTATGAAAATTTTGATTCCTCTTTAATTCTAAATTTCAATGAACCTCTTTGAACAATATATTTCACTTCATTTACAAATCCAAAAATAATACTGTCCAAAGGCTCTACTTCTCGGCGCATTGGTGCCCACCATGTAGGGGGTATACTCCCTATCTCGCAGCAGCTTACAATGCCCACAATGAACTTCTAGAATTAGCGAAAAAAGCGGGTGACGAGAGCAACGGAATTTTGGGACAAGAAGATGATGTAAACGCTGCAAAAGCAGAGCAAATTGAAGTCGTATTTGTTTCTCTAGACTCGGTTCAAAAGGAATATGACAATTATCGATCATCCATGCCTTGGTTATCTATTCCGTTTTCAAATTTGTGGAAGATGGATCTGAAAGATAAATTGTCTAAACAGTTTGGAGTAGTTTCTATTCCAACGTTGATTGTTCTAGATGGGAATAGTGGAGAGGTCGTCACGAGGAATGGGAAGGGGCAGTATACGAACTATTTTAAGGGCGAGTATGAAGTACAATCTTCTTGTGTAGTGTTATGAAGACTGAATCAACATTGTATTTAAGAAGACAGACTACCTCGACACAGTATATTTTTAGTTGTATTCATACCAAGTCTCTCAAGTGAAGAATGAAGTCGCCATGCCAGCTAAACTTTTTTCCTTCGTTGTGCACCATTATCATCCCAGCATGAGCGAGATCTTCTACTAATCCATAAAAAAATTACCATCATATGATTACCAGCAATAAATGGAAGTCTCGATAAGATATCCTTGCAGTAACAAATTGCTGTTATTATTGGTTAACGATGTACAGTACTGAGTATAAAAAACACGAGGCTCGGTCCACCTTTCTAGAAAGTAATGGACTTGAAGTTACGGTGCTACAGGGCCATATGGGAGCATTGCGTAATCCAGGGAGTTATTGCACGGAAGAAAGTCAGAGTTGTGACTTGATAACTCGATTGATATAAGTGTATCACTTGTTCTCTGAGGTTGTGTTGCCCCTTTTAAGGCGTGGGAAAGAAGTTGGTGGCGAAAGGAGCCATGAAGTCTCCATCATAATGGGGGATAATTCCCTTCAAAGCGGGAACAGACCCCTCAACTGCACCTTCAGAAATGAATCCGAAAATTCCGATCATAGCAAGACGTCCGTTGTTAATTTCGGAAACAAGGCGGCGCTCCTTGTCTGCGTCGGTCATGACAGCAATATCTTTGCGGGGGAAGGGGTTGTAAAGGTTGAGAGCTCCTCCGGGGATGTATTTCGCATCGAAAGGAGGGAAGTATCCAATCTTTCCTCCTTTCATGTAGTGGGTTCCGGATGCAACCTCACGCCACTGACATGATAGAATTCATTAGAACGTCACACATGATGAGAGGAAAAGACTCGAGAATACCGAATGTATAGTGCAATCAAGCAAAAAGTTTTAACTCACGTATTCAAGGAAGCCAATGAAAAGTACAATTTGGAGCTTGGCAGCCTCAGGAATGGCATCCCATGCCTCGGGAGCACTGGAGACCTTGGGGAAAGGATCTCCGGCCAAAGTCATGGCCCAAGGCCAGGTAATTCCATTGGCGTGCACAATGTATCCGACGAAGGCAAACATGGCAATACGTCCGTGTTTGACTTCGGATTCACGAAGGAAGCCGATAGTAGCTGCAAATCGAAAACAATGGACATCATTAATATCAATTCATATGGATATCAGAATGAGAATATCAATCAATAACTTAGTTCTTACCTTCATTGCTCTCTCCCCAAAATTCTTGGTCGGCAAGTCCAAGAGGGTCGAAGAAAGGGACAATAGGATTCAATTTCTTTGCAAGGACCTCGAGGTCAGCCTTGGACTCCGAGACAGCAGTGGGAGCACGACCGGTTTGGGCAGGAGCGAAGGCTGCGGCAGAACCGAGGATAGCGGCGATTGTAGCAAGTTTCATCATATTCGGTTAACAATATGGATTAGAACCTGGAATGTGTATTCGAGTTACTATGACTAATTATTATGAGGATGATGATATGTTGATGAGACCCAGCCAAAGATGTTACAAAAACCATTGAGAATGGACGCCGCTACTAGAAGAATGTATCGTACTACTGTAAAATACAATATTGGGAGGCGCAAGAGAAAAAAACAAATATCCGGGTCTCGGCATCAAGTTTGTTGTCGTCGATTATTATCATAGTGATCTCACATTCGTGCGACAATGTTGACGCAAAGGAATTGTATTTCGAGTAATTGAAAGATTTGTGATTGTGATCTGCTTCAACTTTTTCAACACGTCGTAAAAAATAAATATTTGATGTCTGTCCATGGGTTTTTTCATAAATATACCTATAATAACTTGTTTATTTGTATACTGTTCTACTGTCACACAGTATCTTTGTTTACTGTCCCACGCCGGTACGGTACGTGATATATATGCGAACAGCCGGACGAAACTTGAGCCAAAAAGACGCAACAAATTTTCAATTTTGTAACTTCTTTCTGGAGGTAAAAAATAACAATTGAATGGTTTACTACTAGTTTAGAGGGTAATTCTGGACAACCAAAACGTCAACCATAATAATGTTGTACAAACAGTTGTTACGTGTTGGAGGTACAGGCTACACACCATTAAATAGCTGACAATGTCCCATTAATTTTGATACAATGTGGACACCATAAGTCAGAGTGCAAGGTGTACTTTTATGCCACCAAAGTAGCAACCTGGATTTTGATTTTTTTTGCCATGGTTGACCAAAAAAAATTTTTTGACGGTAATAGGCAAAATATTTGAGGTCATCCTGGTCATTCATAATTATCGGGAAGATGATTTTGTTGCCAACCGTAAATCCAGCAACTGCACCACTTCCATTTAGTTCTTCCTGTTATGATTGTCATATTTTTCTTTATAATTACAAGGCAATTACTTTTTTATCCTTGGAAAATTTTAGTCAACCATCCTTTGCTTTCAATTTCGTGGTAGTGAAAAAGGTATGTATTAATCGTATGTAGGCTCTATGGTAAATACTTCCGTTGTCCAGAATTACCACGTTTGGTATCGAATGACAAGACCTCAAAAGGGGTGTAACAAAGTGGTTATGGAAACTTTTATCATGATTCCTTTTGAAAAACAATTTCTGAAACCATAAGTAAAAATGTTGTGCAATATAAATGGTTACCTGTTGCAGTCGATTCTGAGGTCTCTAGCTCTGTCCAGAATTACCCTTAAAACTAGTACTATTTAGGGTGAAGCTGGCATATTTCCCCGGGGATCCCAATGACAAGTTTATACTAGTTTTTGTGCATGATATATTTGCATGAAATTATGCACAAGGACTCCAATACTTAGGAAGCTTTTTTATGAAGACCAGTATTGAATGAATGTGGGATTTCCAATTATCTCTGTTGTCTTTGTGGTTCAAAACCACCATGACCAAAGCCACTTCTGTATGTTCCATGGGAAACCAAACATATAGACCTATCCTAATGCGTCTTGGGGATGCCTCCAGGCTTTGTCTTAATGTATGAGGATCCATGTACCAGATATAATGATAATGATAATGATAATGATAATGATAATGATAATGATAATGGTAATGA
>JALLPE010001888.1:0-10723 GCA_036940025.1 Conticribra weissflogii
TTGTCTTGTTGTCTTGTTGTCTTGTTGTCTTGTTGTCTTGTTGTCTTGTTGTCTTTTTTTGTCTTGTGTGCTGCCTGAACACATCATCTTGTCTAGATATACTGACTTACTCAAAACAGGGTAAATCACACATTTCTTTCCACAAACAAATAGATATTGGCTGATGGTGTTACATAATGTAGTTTCAGTAAGTACTGTGGCAGTTGGGAAGATGATTTTTCTAAACAGCCAAAGGATGCATGCTGGCAGGATGTGTTGAGAAGGGGGTGTCAGTGTGGGAGGGACTAGAAACAATGAGTAGATTTCTACCATCAGTGCATGGTGATGTTGATGGCAATGACACAATCACTATGATGGCCCTAGCAGCTAAGTATTTTTGAGGGATTTGGACGACACACCATTTGGTCTCAGTCAATCCAACCATGGGACTGTGGAGGTATAGTATGGTAGTTGAGCAGAAGAAAAGATACTGCCATTGCTGAGGTCGGTTCAGATTTTCATTTCAGCGATATTTATAATAATTTGGTTATGACTTTTGCGATATTGTTGAATTCATTTGGGAATTAATAGATTTTTTTCAATCTCATCTGACGTCATTGAAGTTGCATGGAGACTATTACTATTATCACCCATCATTCACTAGTACCATACTTACTAGTAGTAGGTGCTACGCAGAGCCCACAAAATAATATTATTAATTTATCGTGCTGCCACCACGCACGGTGAAAATCAACAATTTTGACTCACGATTGTTTTCAAGTTGGGTGTTGTTTCAATTCGTCCCGACGTTTGCTGTGTGTTGTGTTGCCGACAGCCAACAGACTTCCCTCGAGCAGCACGATATCATCACCAACATAGCCATCAGAACGACAAATCATCCAATTCAACCATGGTCCGCCTCTTCGCCGCCGCAACAATCGTGGCAAGCGCCCTCCCCGCCTCTGCCTTCCACGTCCCTTCCATCTCTCGCGCCTCTTCCTTCTCCAAGTCCGCCCGCTCCATGTCCACCGCCGCCTCCCCGACCGAATCGTCCGACTTCCAATCCGAATCCGCCAAGCGCCAAATCGGCAACGACGCCTTCCTGAACCAAAACCTCATGGCCCGCGCCCAAAACGGCCCCGGCAAGGTGAACGAGTCCAAACTGAAAATCGGCATCGTCGGCGCCGGCCTCGCCGGCATGGTCGCGGCCATGGACCTGGCCGACGCGGGCCACGACGTGGAGATGTTCGAGCTCCGCCCCTTCGTGGGCGGCAAGGTGTCGAGCTGGAAGGACAAGGAGGGCAACCACATCGAGATGGGACTGCACGTCTTCTTCGGCTGCTACTACAACCTCTTCGGGATCATGAAGCGGACGGGCAGCTTCGACACGGAACTGCGGATGAAGGAGCACGTGCACACCTTCGTGAACGACGGAGGGACGCTAGGCAGTCTGGACTTCCGCTTCCCCATCGGGGCGCCGGTGGCGGGGCTGCAGGCCTTCGCGCGGACGGAGCAGCTGGGGCTGGAGGACAAGTTCCACAACGCGCTGCGGCTGGGCACGTCTCCCATCGTGCGGGCGCTCTTCGACTTCGACGGCGGCATGGACATGGTGCGCGACCTCGACGACATCTCCTTCACGGAGTGGTTCACGCAGCTGGGGGGAACGCGCGGCTCGCTGGACCGGATGTGGGACCCCATCGCCTACGCCCTGGGCTTCGTGGACTGCGACCACATCTCGGCCCGCTGCATGCTCACCATCTTCATGCTCTTCGCCATCCGGACGGAGGCCAGCGTGCTCCGGATGCTCGAGGGAAGTCCGCAGACCTGCCTCCACGACCCCATCTTGAAGTACCTCGACGATCGCGGGGTCAAAGTGCACACGTCCACCGGATGCCGCGAGCTCGTCTACGACACCGACGACAACGGGAAACCCACCCGCGTCACGGGAATCAAAGTCGGTCCCAGGGAAGAACTCAAACAATACGACGCCGTCGTCTGCGCCCTCGACGTGCCGGGGATCAAGAAGGTCCTCCCCCAAGCCTTCCGCGATCACTTCCCCATGTTCGACAACATCTACAACCTCGACACCGTCCCCATCGCCACGGTGCAGGTGCGATTCGACGGATGGGTCACCGAAATGAACGACGACCGACGCATGATGGACGTGTCCGGAGATCAATCCGACGGACGCGGCGGCGGGATCGACAACCTACTCTACTCCGCCGACGCCGAATTCTCCTGCTTCGCCGATCTGGCGGTCACCTCCCCCGGAGAATACTACAAACCCGGCGAAGGGTCGCTCATCCAGGCCGTCTTCGACGAACGGGCCTTCGATCGCTCGAACGATCAAATCGTGCAAGATTGCATCGACCAACTGCATCGGTTGTTCCCGTCCTCCCGAAAATTGAACTGCACGTGGTCCAGCGTGGTCAAGTTGGGGCAGTCCCTCTACAGGGAGAAGCCGGGGCAGGATAAGTTCCGCCCGAAGCAGGCGACGCCCATTTCCAATTTCTTTTTGGCGGGGAGTTACACGTATCAGGATTATTTGGATTCGATGGAGGGGGCGACGAGGAGCGGGCTGATGGTGGCGGATGAGATCATCGCCAGGGCAGATGGGGTAGGGGGGTTGAAGGATTTGAGCGAAAAGGCCAAGGCCAAAACGAGTGAAGCTAGCGAGGAGAAGGTGGTTCCGTTCTTTGCCTCGACTGCCTAGGTATGCAATATTTCATCAGTGATGGTAATGAACAATGAATTAGAAAACAAATCTATCTTGACAAATTACGCCTTAGATGTATTTCTCCAAAAATATCATTATGACAAATATCGTTCAATCTTCACGATCGGCAATCAAGGGCTCGTGTCGATATTGCCCGTAATTCTTCGATTCGTTCTTGGCCAATATCCTTCCCGTGTAGGGAACGACCCAACTCTTGTGTCTTGCCTTTGTCATGTCCGATAGAAACTGAGCGGAAACATTTGACCGACCGAAGTCCACTGCGCGATCACCATCTCTTTGCGTTTGAAGGTGATTTGCCACACCTACACCTTCGTCACCAGTCTCGGCACTTACACCTGTTTCGCAATCAAATAATCCTACTTGGGCATATCCACCATTCTTTGACTTCTCCTCTCTAGTGCCAATGCTCTTGCTCCTACTCCTGCTATTATCGCTGCGACTACTCCAAAGCCCAAGGTCCTCCTCCATTTCCAACTCATTACCTCCGACATCACCCCATTCTCCGAGGAATGATACCATCTTCAAATAATGTTCGTTCTCCCTTTCCTCCTCCTCCTCCTCCAACGACGATGATGATAATGCCGATACTCCAAACGAAATACCATCAGTGGCATCCACCAATTCACGAGTCTTCATCATCAAATACTTTCGTGAAAAACAACTCTTGACTCCACCGCCATTCATCGTCATTCGACCCAACACCACCAACATACTTCGACACAAAGCAATAAACTCATCGGGAAGGCCCAAACTCGAAAACATCGAAACCATACGATCCAAGGGAAGTAATTGTCGGATGAAGATGAGACCGTGTCCGTGTAACTTTCGAATCAACGGGTCGGCATGATCTCTACATTCTAAATGATATTCTTTCACGCTATGATGATCGGCGCGATGATAACATGATACGAATGCAAAATCCCCATGTACCTTTGATTCCAGTGGATCATCCTCGTGGAGTCTGTATCGTAGAGTGACGGCCACGATGAAACGTTGGACCGTATCGTCGAGTCCATCGGGGATGTCGAAATGGAGGTATTGGCCTCGTAGTCGGTCTTTGACTCTCTCCAACGAGGACAGCCGTTTTGCCTCCCGAGCTAACGGTGATGTCGACGACGTCGCGATGGAATTATTGTCGCGATCGCGAAGCGCTTCCTCGATATCCGACTTCATTGCCGACGCAGGAAACGCGACGTGATTGGCAAAGGAAAGGGAGTATTCGTCAGTTTGCGTCGAAACATCGCGAGTATCTGCTCCTTTCGCCCCTCCACGTAGGGATTGGCTCTTGGTCTTCCGAGGATCAGTGGTCTTGATCGTGCCCGGAGGCCGAGCGCTGCTACGATATATTATCTCGGTGGTACGTTTGCTTCGGAGTCGTTCCCATTCCCTTCCGTCGTTTTTCTTGGGTTTTGATTTTTCGGCATTTTCTTCCATGACCCTTTTGAGCATGGTTTTGGGAGAGACGAATAAGGTTTCGTGTGTTGGTTGGTGTGGTTGCATGGCCGTTTTTTTTATTCTTGTTGTTGTCATTTCCTGGGTAGGAGTTGATTGTTTGTTCGTGTTGGGGACATGCTGATTTGATCGCTTATCCGCATTTTTGAAGTTGTTGTTGTACTGTTCCCATGCTTTTGAATGATCGACGTCTCGCATATTCACGACCTTCGATTGCAGTTACAGTGACATGGATATGAAAAATGGAGATGGAACACGCCGTGAGATCAAAAGATGTTAACTCATTATAACGTTTTCAATTTGCATGACTGACCTTCTCGACAAACGTCTTCGCCAGCTTCTCCTCTCGCTCTACGATATTGATAATTGTGCGCTCGTATCTAATATAATCAGTGTTGATCGATCTCATCAAAGACCACAGGCAGTGATCCACCATGAAACGTTCAACATACATGAGAAGACGGCTGTGCAAACAGCTCAATTCTATCCTACGGTTCTTGCATGTTTTCTTCGCAAGGCATACGCGACAATTCCTTTGTATGACGGTGGCTGCATCCTTCTCGACACTTTTCACACGGGCTCTCTCCGTCTCTTCGAGCATCCTTTGTCGTTCCTCCGCAAGTCGTCGGTGAAGTTGTTTCGCTGCTTTGCAGCGATAGAGACTTTGAATTATTGTGGCTGCGGTGTACTGGAGTTTTTGGATGTAGATGGTCCATCGTCGTTTTCGTTCTTTGATTGCCAGCTTTCTACGAGTTGAAGATTGAATTTTTGTTGCCATGCAATCATTTCTGAGTCTGCGTAAATGATTTGCTTCCTTATTTGCAAGTTTGGACCGCATTATTCGTTGGATTTGAACCTGGAAAAAAGCATGAGTAATGAAATGTGTGAAATTGCATGGTATTTCAAGTCGATTAGAAATGATTGCCCCTTACCGCAGCTGATGATCGCCTCTCGTGATAAATTGATTCCCGAATGCTGTCCATGCGCCTACGAAGCAAGAATCCTCGAACAACCTTTTGCGCATGAGGTATTGCGAGCTCGTAGGTGGATTGTATCACTATACAAAGCTCCGCTCTTGCATCTTCCAGTCGTTTCTCTGCCCTTGCCATACGCTCCGGTAGCATGGGAAGCAAGGATCTAGCATTGATTCTTTGCCAAACTCCCGTTTGTACGAGGTCGACGTCCATCATCAATAGATCGTATTTGTCTTCGTTGACGGAATACTCATTGGATTTAGTGCCGTCATTATCGTTATTTTTCTCATCTTTGTCATTATGGCCTGGTATACCAGAGTCCTTCGAAGACGTAGTCAATTTGATTCGGTCTATTTTAGCATCGTTGCCACCTGGGTCATTTGAAATAGTGTTGTTCCATTTTTCAGAAGTTGTAGCCGATTCAAGATCGTTTTCTTCGGCAGTTGTGTCTATGTCATCTGTTTCGGTCCCAACCGATTCGACGACATTCTCTACCTTGCTGTCAACTGCAGCAATGCGTTCTCGAGCCTCCTGTTCCGCCGCTATACACCTTTCCAATTCAGAATCGCATTCCTTAATTATTCGTAGATATTCTTTAGTCTGTTTCCGAACAACTGGTGATATTATCCGCAAGAAAGAAAACTCGGATTTCAGAAAGGGCTTCGGAGATTGGCAATTCTGGCAATACTCTTCGTCCGGTCTGTTCGGATGGAGACATTCTACGATGCAATCATGATCGTTTATGGAATTCTGTTCACCAACAATGTTTGAATGACACCTCCAACCCCCACAGTGATATTCATGAGGTAGAGGCGCTACAAGAGTTGCTTCTTTTTCTAACTCTATAAATTCGACATAGGATGCATCGCATTCTTTTCTAGATGGGTGAAGGAAATCTATCCGGCGGAAGACAGCCTCTCTGATTGATGCCGCTATCAATAACCGACTGGAGGAAAATTCAGCCGCTGACGCAGGTTCTGAACCAACTTCAGTTGTCGGAGGCAGATGAAGCAACTCGCTTTTCGAGACGCGAAATTTGATGCGTCCAGAGACTTCGCCACTTTTCATCGTCAACTTCGTTCGGCGATGCATTTCCATCAACATGGGTTGATAAATGGTGGTGAATCTCTGGTTTTGAATGTCCCTCATCTTGAGTGATCCTTGATCACTGTTAAATTCCTCATTTTCGTCGGTAGCAGCGGGAGTCCATTCGTCCACATCCCCATCATCAAAGACAAATCTAACAGCATTCCGACTTCCCCTATGCGGCACTGAATCTTCCGTCTCGGTTTCTGAGTCAAGAAGTGTCATGGTTATTTCGATTTGTGACAAGGCTCTTGAGAAAGAAAACTGAAACAAAAAATGGAGATAGCAGTTGATTAAATACGAATCCTAAATATTTCCAAATTCAAAATAAATGTGTTGCAAATTTTAGTGAAATTCAATAATCCAAACCAGGATGTCAACGGATCGAGATGATGCGTTTACCTTCCTCTATTTTTAATTCCAACTGTCGCAATAATTTATTTAAGTATGAATACTGAATAAATCCATGAGATAGCGTCCATGAACCGATGGTTATTGCCCAAAGTGGATTCTGATGGGAAACAAAGAGTTTCGTTTAGAACAAAAAAGGTGAAAAAAGTGCCGAAAATGCAAATTTCGGGGCCTTCCTATCGACATCGCAACATGACAAACAATCAAGTTCCGTAACAATCCCTGGCAGACCAGATGTCTAGTCGGATCTCTCAAACACGAACCTACCTGTCCAGATACACAACTACCTACACGGTCACCAATGGAACGCCAGACTTTTCTAAAACAAACAAAGAAATGGGACCCCTTCGTACCACTGCCCGAAACTCCATTTGTACCAATGCACCCTCGTGCAATAATCCCGCAACGCCCACTAAATTCAACGCCACCCCTCCTGACTTTAAATCATCGGTTGCTTTCTTACCACCATTGAAATATTCTCGAAAAATATCCAACACTTCCGTCCCATGTAAATGAACATCCACAACCTGCAAATTTACCCAGAAGACATCGCTTATCTTGCAACAAAGGAGATTCAACAAAATTTCCAATTTGGAAAACAATAGATGGCATTGCTTTTTGACGTTGAGATCCTCTTCCACTTCGGGTATAATGGTGGTATTATTTTTGCATTTGCCGCGACCGGCGTCCTTTTTTATGGCGAGGAAATGATCCAACCCGGTGGGAACAGGAGGAATCCCACTCGAATGAAAAATTCCCTGAACAGTACTAATCGTTTGGGAATTCGTTGATGGAGGCGATGTCGTCTTATTGGTGGGACTAGTATTGATTGGAGTATTGTCCTGCGGTTGTGGATTGGGTTCCCCGAGGAGGACTCCAGCGGGATATCCCACGTGGTTGGTGGCCCAGAAGAAGGGTGCATGGAGTGAGTATTTGAAGGTATTTCGTGTGGTCACTTGATTGTTTGAGGGCTGATGTTGCGGTTGTGGTTGTAAATATTTGGGATGTACGGTTTCTACCGACGACGGCGGGGGAATCGGGAGGAGTTTAGGAGGTTTTTGCGGCAGATGTGGTGGTGGATGAGGATGCGGTGGTGGCTGGCCTCCATGATATCGTGGAGGAGGTAAAGGGCCGTGAGCATGTCCCATTACTATGGTACGAGGAGGAGGATACAAGTAAGGTCGTGCAGAAGGATGGGGTGGCATTCCAGGTGGAAGAGTCGGCGCTGGATGAGTGGGAAGAGTAGTCGTCGGAAACGTGCTGTTGTTGAAATTGTTGCATTTGGCTCCCTTGACACCACCTCCACCATCCCCGGTCTTACTTCGAACCTTATCCAGACCAACCACATCCCAAAATCTTTCCGGAGTTATCAATCCAACCACGACCTTTTTTTCCAACATTTCAGATAATTCCGCACGGGTCTTTTTATGAATATTTTCCTTTTGCGAGTCGGAAAGAAAAGGCATCATGAGATCACGACAGTGCGCCCATTTGAGAGTTCGCAATCTGGTGAGAGATATGGATGGATAGTAAGTGGTAGGAAATTTTTTGGAGACGTCCTGGAAATTGATCAATGGATTTGGAGCGTCTCCCGAGTTGGACTGTGGTGCTTGTGAATTTTGTGAGAAGGTTGATTTGTCCAGTTTTCGTTTTTTGTTAGTTTCAGATGCTACTTGTTCTTCCGTGCATTGTGGTTGACCGTCACATTTGTTGGAATCAGTGATATTCTCATTTCCCTCAGCTACATCTTGGATTGTCGAATGAACCACTTCTCCATTCGTTTCAGAACTTCCATCGCTTTCACCAGAGTCATCTTTTCTTCGAACCTCTGCCGGATTTGAATCGGAGGAGAGAATCTTCTCATCAGCTTCTGTTCCTTCTTCAATAACCAATTTTCTATTCTCTATCACTGTCACCGTCGAGATTGCCGCAACATTACCATTCCTTTGATTGCGATTGTTGTTTGACAATGTTTCACCAAGGGCCGGTGCACGTGAAGAGTATAAATAATCTTCTTCTTCTCGCTCTCGTTCTGGCAATACCGCTGTAGTTGTGACCTCTGCCACTTCGTCTGAAAGTTCGTCTTCCATTTTGATTTTGTTTCCTGCTTCTCCTTTTGATGCTACTTCTTCTGCGCCACCAATATCGTCGTGACCCCGAACATCTCGGACATCACCGCCCATCAAATGACCCATGCCCTCCTTATCTACAATTTGAGAATCATCATCAGCTGGAACACAATCATCCTCTCCAGTCAGTTCTTCCATCAGGATTTCCTCTTGATCCTGACTTCCCTCATATCTCATGGGCGAACGCGACACCTCATTGTGTTCAACTTCTTTCCAATCATTTCTTGAACGTGATTCAATTTCATTAGCGGGTCCAGCGTCAGCCATTGGATTACTCTCCTTTCTTCTGATTACGTCGTCTTGGGTCACATCCGGACTGCCAGTTTCCATCATCGTAGTCATTCATGAAAAGGGCGACGACAACTACTCATTCTCATCAACCCCTCCCGCTGCGTCAGCCGCGGTATGAATTGCAGTTGCCGTCGTTTCTTCTGTCGTATCGAGGAGATCTTCCAAGGGCGGGATGGCGGAGGACAATGGTGGAGTTGCCGTCACGGTCGTTTTGTTGGCTTGATACTGGATGGCTGGGGACTATGTAATCCAGTGTATGGATATAATAATCTATGGTTTGTGGATTTATGGGGGGTATCGTAGATCGTGAGGAAGATGATATAATGCTTGAACATCAAAGTTATTCACTCTAGACTTTGACTATTATAATATTATGATACCTCTAATTTTATCTGAACTCAAATTGCGCGATCACGTGATTTTCTGCAACAACCACCAACACCCCCCTTCTTTTTCTCCACTTTTGACCAATGATGTGGTCAATGGTCTGCACAAAGTATCGTACAATACAATCGAAGGCAGACAATGAACAACAGAGAATAGCTACAAAACAAAATTCTCATGCACAGAGGAAGCATCGATCGCCGGTGAAAATCTGTGCCACCAAAATTGTCAAGACCAGCTGATATCAAGTCATGTGGCACCTTGAGCAAATGGGATGCAGAATCAGATGGAATATTGCTCACAAATTATTGGATTCACCAATGCAACTTAGCAATCCAACAAATTTGTTCCTGTTTTTTATTTGCAAGCATGAGCTCTGGGGGATGGTCACACAAACCTTCCAGATTCTGTTACCACTTAATCGCGTTGTAGCAACTAATGGACATATTGTGTAGGATGCCGGCCAAAGGAGAGATCAAGGCATGGCCTAAGTTTTCCAATTTCATGAGGAAATCAGGTTCCCCAACATCCAGAATGTTTCAAAAGTAGAGCCCTAAGGTCAATCTATCAGTAACACTCTCAAAATTTTATGACATCATTTTCTGGAGCTCTGCTTCCCACTCACTTAAAAGGCACTGCATGACAAAACAGCAAGGCACAGGCTTGTTGTGTGGATATTGTCCATCTGTCAATAGTTTGTTCAGCCTGACCTTGGTTTCAATTATTTTTGCAGATTGGATATTGTCAGAGTCTTTCAACCTACCACTTGAATTCCAAATTTGTTTGCCCAGCGGCAAGCACTATAGTAGATGAACATTGCTTGAAACAGAGCAAGTTAGGAACACTTGAGCCTATTGATCCTGACAAAAGAAGAAAACAGCAACAGCAACTTTTTAGGAAACATAAAAACAAGCAATGAGGGAGGGTCAAAAGGAAGAATGATTCCTTTGGTTGATCTCAAATAAATAATGGTTCATCTTGATTTGTGATTAGCATCATATAGCCAGCCAACACAAGCTTATGAATTCAATGAGGGAACAATATCTTTACAAGTTACAAGTCAATCTGTATCATTTAGTCAGAATGTCCAAAAACATTGATATCAAAGAAAATGTATAAAGTGCCCATTTTTGTTCACACCTCTATGGGAAATTCTACTTAGGTGCAAAATGTAGCATACTAATTTCAGTTGTCAATACAATTTTGCAACATTTACCAAGATTTTTTACATTTATCAACCCGTCACCAACACATCCAATTATGACAAGCATGACTTGCTA
>JALLPE010001889.1:0-10713 GCA_036940025.1 Conticribra weissflogii
AACCGGGAACCGGCATGTGAAAAGAAAATCCAACAATGCCATATATCACCCACAATTTTTTTTGCTTTATGGAGACAGTTGCGTGGAATGCGGAATCAGAAGCCACACCGCTTCATTACGCAGTCAATGGAACATGGGACATTGGACTGCCTTATGATCAACGAGGTTACGTGTTATTACTAGCACTTGGAAGGATGAATTGGTATTCATTCGCCATGAATAGTTTAAGTTAGTGGAATTGTTCACTCCACGAGACTTAATATCAGGATGACTTTTGGAAATAGTATTCATTTCATGAAGACCTTAGCACGCGGTTCAGAGAAAGAGAATTTTTTCCATGCTTTCATTGGTCATGTAAAATCGAGTTGAATTTCATCTACTGACTCATTTCATTTTTAACACACTTTGACATTACTTTTCATCAAAGTTGACGAAAATTAAGCAACTCCATCATCATCATTAGTACCTGAAATATTTTATTTTGAAGTACGTAGCTATTGCCAATTGATATGTCTCTTGTCCTGCCAACTATTTTACATTATTGTACTTGCATAGCCTGAAATGTAAGCATTTCTATTGCTGCTCAAACGAAGTTTCGTCTCTTCTACCACTATTATCTCTCTTCGCCTTGATTTCCACCAACGTCCCAAGAGGGTCATCCAACAGATTGACACCCACCCACGCCCGCAGTGCCGCTTCCGACAATTCCTCTTTCCACGAAACGATTCTTCCGTTTGTCGAATCATCGTCATCACGAATGATACAACGACAAGAATTCCAAGCAGCTATCACGGCATCGACATTGTCGTCAAAGGTCTCTTTCGTCAACACCCTTTGCTTCGATAGAATGTCCCACACCGAATCCAGGGCAACATCGCCATCTCCGTTGTCGTCGTCCTTCTCGTGCCACGCCCGGACAATCTTGAAAACTCCGAAGACGTCCACCTGTTCTCTCAAACCCCCGCCGCAAACGCCCATATCGGGACCCTTTTCCCAGAGACAAACTCCGGAAAATACCATGACATCTTTCGCGGGGAGAAGTCCCGATTGAAGTGCCGATATGGCGTCATTTTCTCGAATTTGGTAGAGGTTGGACGTTCCCAGAGGGGTTCCTCCTCCTTTGTTGGGACCCAGTGATCCTAACAGTTGGTTTCGATGTATCCACACGAATGGGGACGAGTCATCGTCGTCGTCGTCGTCGTAGTCATCAAAGTAGTCATTGCTGTCGTCGCGATCGGTGGCGTAGTCCATGAATCCGTCATAGAGGACATTGTCGTCATTTTCATCATCCTCGTCCAGACCATTCTCATCGATGTCTCTGCCGGCACGATAACCCTCCTCATCGTCCTCCTCCTCCTCCTCCTCATCATCATCATCATAACGGAACGAACCATCCTTCCAACTCATTACATCCATGGGTCCACCGTACCTCAACGGCAAAGGTTCCTTCCCGACAACGCAATCTATCTCGGCCGCCATGGGATGATTGAGCATGAGTCCCACCGTGGCTTCGGGCGTGTCTTCCAGGATGAGGATCGTGGATTTGAGAAATTCTTGTTCGTAGAGGAGTGTGTCGTTGGGATATAATGGCGATGCAGATGTAGACGAAGATGTTGTTGATGATGACGATGGCGATGATGACGATTTGACATTCGGAGTCGTTTGCGAGCAGTGGG
The DNA here is from genome assembly GCA_036940025.1 of Conticribra weissflogii. Lineage (NCBI taxonomy): Eukaryota > Bacillariophyta > Thalassiosirophyceae > Thalassiosirales > Thalassiosiraceae > Conticribra > Conticribra weissflogii. The sequence continues at coordinate 1,677 of JALLPE010001889.1, forward strand.
GACGAGAGCGGAGAAGCGCTCCTGGTCCAATCTCGAGGTCGGTAGACTCTTCTTCTTCTTCTTCTTCTTCATCTTCATCATCATCATCTTCTTCTTCTTCTAGTTGTGATTGTCGTTGCAGATTCGTCGAAAAAAGCAAATTGTCCTCGGCCCAAACCTTGAGCATTTCGTCGTAAAATCTCAATTGACCACGAGGCAATCTCTCGATCGCTTTGGATTCGGGATAATCTATCTTGGAGAGTAGATTGCGCCACATGTCGGTTCCCGCATCGATCGTTCGACGCGCCCGCGCCTCTTTTTCATTGCCGTTATCCTCACCGGCACTGTCATTGTCACGATCGGCATCATGATCATGGTCATGGTCATGGTCATCGACATTGTCATGGTGTTCCGTTGTGTCGTCTATCCTCTTCAATTGCGATAACTGAAGCTGCAATTCCTCCCACACCGAAGTGCCATCGACGGAAAGCGCCAACCATTCCATTCTGTCCCCTGCCATTTCCATTTCGAGTTGACCGGGCCTCCAGGAACAGAATCCGGCAAAGGTGATGAAATCTCGTGGGCGGTAGCGATGGGGTTGCGTTTGGCAGAGGCGTTTTGCTTCTTGATGCGTGAGCGTGTAGAGATTTTCCAGGATGGGTTTCATCGCCGTTGTTGTTGTCGTTGCCGTTGTAGTAGTTGTTGTTTGGTCTTTGTCGTTGGTGTTGTCGTTGGTGTTGCGGTCGTAGTAAAGACACGTGGCGGTGGATTGAATCGATTCCATTTCCTCGCTGCAGTCCGGAATGCCGAACAGCAAATCCCCACCTCTTTGAAGAATCCAATTCTCATGCGGATCCACATTAAGGTCCACATTCACAACCACATCCACGTCCATGACCCTATTCAAAACGATCCCTCTGTAACTCCACCGCCCCCTGTGTTCCCCGTCGGCCAATTGTTCACGGGGCACTTTCCTCTCCAATTCTCCCTTGATGGGATCCCGTGCGATTTCCGTCAGCAGCACCACGCACTTGTGCCAATACTGCTGTTCCAACGCCTGGCAGAGATCGGCCGTGGGGACGGATAGGAGGATCGTTCCCTTTTCGAGGAGGGGGGTGCTCTCGTAGGCGTAGCGGGGAGTCTTGGACGAGGACGGAGAAGGAGAAGAAGAAGAAGGGGGAGTATGAGTAGAGAGAGAGGATGATGGTGAAAACGACGTGGGAATTCCATTTTGGACGAGGTTGGCGCGAAAGGCCCTCCAGGCGATGTCGTGATGATCGGGAGTGGAAGGGTCGGCGGCGGTATCGCCGACTTTTCCGTCTCGTTCGCCGTCGTCGGCAGTGTTATCGCCAACAGTCGAAGCGAGCCGGCCAGGAAGACGAAGGCGAAGACGATTGTCGTTGGGAATTTTCTGCGGCCGTGGCCTTTCCTTATGAAGTACTGCGCGATGGCGATGACGATGGCGATTGTGACGATGAGGATGATTTGCGTTGGGAAGTGAGAGCGGAAAGATTTGGAAGGCATTCGTCCGACTCAGGGCCGGCAATAGGAGTAATGTAGCCAACGAAAACATGAACGTTGGAAGTGCCACTGGTGATGTCGTGGCGGGCATTGTCAGTTCTTGTTGTCGTCGTTGTCGTCTTAGCCGCTCTGGCGATGATTGTGGGGATGGTGTGTTTTTAGGATTCTCTGGCGTCATGGTTTGGTTGGTTTGATTGATTGTTGTTTTGGTATAGTAGTAGATTGTTGGATGTTGTATTCTTCTCTCAAAATGAAACACGTATTCTATTATCATATAATATTATAGTATATTATGTGGTGGTGGTGGTGTCGTTGGTGACGTTTGTGGGCTACAATATTGTACCTTCCGGAATTGATGAATGACTCAAGCAAGATCCATGATAGTATCTTTTATAGGAGTGTCATATGATGTATCATTTTATATTTTGGCCATGTGTGAAAAATATTATGTGCGGCTGCGGTGAAGAGTGAGTGCTGGACAGACGGGTGTCGAGGTGAAACAACACTTCTTCTACTATTACTACCAGTACCAATCACGGTCGGTCGGTACGTACGTTGTTCGAAAAAGATACATTTTTGGAAATCGGCCACAACCACACGATCTTAATTCTTTATGTCTCTCGTGGAATGTGTGAATTCTTGTACTGTACAAGGATTAATAGAAACAGTACCTGTGTAGTTTAATCAAATAATATATTATTCGTCTGTCTACCATGCTCTGTCTTATTGTCGAACATTAGATTATTTTTTTACTTTGAATTGATATGAGCAGTACTACTTGTACCATTTTTCGTAAGCATGTATGGTACTTTTTTGTATTGGAATAAATACACATCACATCTGAAGGAAGCAACATCATGAGTCATCCATATCTGTATGTAGGTGGCTGCGTACTAGTAAAATGTGTCATGTAAACAACCTCATATAATAATTTTAGGTCCAGTGTTGCATAATATTATTGAGCGTACAATATCTTCTATGGTACATCTTCCGACAGAATAATAATATGCCATACAATACCAACGAATTCAATGAAATCCTAACGTCCAAAACGAATTGAGAGATTGCGATCGTGGCCTCCGTCATTCCACCATCCTCCCGTCATCGTCATCGTCGTCGTCGTCGTAGTCATTGGCAAGGTTTCTTCTCCCCCTTCGACTCTCTCTCTCTCTTGGTCTCTCTTTTGCAATCGTTCGACCATGATGCTCCGCTCGGCTGCAAGACAACTGTCCAGCTCCACTGCCGCTGCCGCTGCCGCTGCCACTGCCACCGTCCTCGGCAGATCCACTGGCATTCGAGCGGCATCCACCATCGCGTCGTCATCATCATCATCATCTTCGTCTCCTTTATCTTCTTCTTCTTCTTCTTCTTCCGTTTCTGCCTTGTCTGTGTCTCGTTCTTCTTCGTTTGACTCTTGTCAGAGACGAATCCGACGCGACAACGGCCACGGCCACGGCCACACGACGATTTTATCATCATCCGCGGCATGTGCATCCTCCCTTTCGAGCGCGGCCGCCTACGCTCCTCCGGCGCAGCAAGTGGACGTGTTTCCTTCCATCGTCATCCGTTCCACTTTGAATGCCAACGAGTGAGTCAAAAAGGGATGATTGCTTTGGCTTGGCCTTGTTTGGGTTGTTTTGGAGTTTTAAGTTGTGTTGTGTTGTTTTGGAATATATTTCATTCTTTGTTCAAAACAATCTGACTTTCTTCTTCCTCTTTTTCTTTCGCTTCTTCTTCCTCTTTTTCTTGTTCTTCTTCTTCTTCCCATTGCTGATTTCAACAGCAACAAGAATGGGCTGCAGCCCCAAGGATCCTTCGCCGAAGCCCAAGCCGCCTTCCTCCACCCTCCCGAGGAAACCATCCGCTCACTCCTCGGCCTTCTCTTGAAACACAACATCGGCATCGTGGCGCATTATTACATGGACGTGGAATTGCAGGGCATCCTTCACGGGGTCAAGAGATTGCAGATGGATTTGTTCCAACGACAGCAGCAGCTGCAGCAATCGCAACAGCTGGAACAATTGCAATCACAACCGCAGCAACAACAACATCAAAATCAAGATCCATCGCAACAAATAATAGACAACGACGAAGAAAAACACGAACTAGAAGAACTCCTCGAAATCTACCGCCAAATGGACCTCCCTCCCACCCACGCCATCCCCGCCCATCCCCTCGTCGCCATCGCCGACTCCCTCGCCATGGGCGACCACGCCGTCCGCATGTGTTCCGCCGAAGGAGAATCCTCCGCCGCCGCCGCCTCCTCCATCATCTGCCTGGGCGTCGACTTCATGTCCGAGTCCGTGGCCGCCGTCCTCAACCGCAGCGGCTGCCACGGCGTCCCGGTCTACCGCGCCACCGCGAGGCGCATCGGCTGCTCTCTGGCCGAGAGCGCCGAGTCCAAGACCTACGAGGCGTGGTTGCGCCGCTTCGCCGACTCTTCCCCGACCCTCCACGTCGTCTACATCAACACCTCCCTCGAAACCAAGGCCAACTCGGCGTCCATCCTACCCACCATCACTTGCACCTCCTCCAACGTCCTCCAGACCATCTTGCAGGCCTCGGCGCAATTCGGACCCAATCGACTTCGAATCGCCTACGGACCGGACACCTACATGGGAGACAATCTCGTCAGTCTCCTCGACGCCATTCTCTCCCGTCCCGACGACTGGACCGACGCCCGCATCCGAAACGAATTGCATCCCCTCCACACCCGAGAATCCCTCCGGCATCTGAAAGACAATTTGCGAGTCTACCCCCACGGAAACTGCATCGTGCATCACATGTTCGGCGAAAGCGTCGTCCGAACGGTGGCGGACAAATACCGAGACGCCTACGTCACGGCGCATTTGGAGGTTCCGGGCGAAATGTTCCAAATCGCACTCGAGAAGAGCATGACGGACGAGGGAGTGGTGGGGAGCACGAGCGACATTTTGAGGTTCATCGAGAGGAAGGTCGAGGAGGCGGTCGAAACGGCGAAGGAAACAGAAACAGAAGCAAAAACAAATGCAGAAAAAGAAGACGCGAAAGGTGCGATGCGGAAACGTCTCAAATTCATCTTGGGAACCGAAGCCGGAATGGTCACTTCCATAGTGCGCGGCGTGCAAGACGTCCTCGACGCCCATAGGTGTCGGGACGTCGAGGCCGAGATCATTTTTCCCGTCTCTTCCGATGCCGTCGTGGCCGTCGAAGAAGAACGGGAAGACGATGACGGCAATTATGGCGTAACAACGAACGCGAACGCGAACGAGTCGTCGAACTTGGGAGTGGTTCCGGGAGTTGCGGGAGGAGAAGGATGCAGCACCGCCGGGGGATGTGCCACCTGTCCGTTTATGAAGATGAACGATTTGGATGCCGTGTTCGATATCGTCGATATGATTCGAGTCGCGAACGGTCACGTCGGCGGTGACGATGATGACGATTATCGCAACAAGGTGGAATTGAAATTGAGGAAACACCTTCCTCCGAATAGACTCGAGGGAAAATCCATCGGTGGAAAGAATGCCATCGACTTGGGGACGGAGCCGATCGTTTTCATGAGGCATTTCATGAAACATCAAGTTATGAGCGACGACTTGGTTCGGAGGATTGAGAATATGGGGCAATGAATGAATGAATGAATCGAAGAATAGAGGGAATAATGGTCAATCTGTGAAGGGTGGAATGGAAGAATGGAAGAATAGACACTCTACGAAGGATTGAATGATAGATGAATGAATGGAAGACACACGACTAATGAACAATTGAATAACGAATGGATCAAATGGAATGTAGGAGGAACATGAATTGAATGAATGCATTGAATGAGTGAATGAATGAAACAGTAAAGCAAGATAACAATGCAAACAAAACAAAAAGCAGCATCTATTACAATAACTTCTTGACGCATCAAAGGTGGTGTGACACTGGGAAAGTCAAAGTGCTTCAAATAACTATGATGACAATAACAAAAACAATAGCAATGCCAAAAACAATAACAACATCGACATTTATGACAATGTACATAATTTTGGTGTAGTGAAAAAGAAATCATTGCTTATTACAATCACAAACGCCATCTTTACCGACGGTGATAGGTGGGTTTGGTAAGCAGCTCAATTAGTAGTATTACAATGATCCTTCAAAAATATCTCAGATTCGCACTGTCAAAAATCTGTTTCTGTGTTGTCATGAATCATGAGATTGAGAGAGACCACGCGACCAGAGTGACAACGTCACTACTTTCTTTATTACCTTAAAAAAATCATTAACCGCACAGTTCGTTGGAACTGTTATTGCTGTATTCGTAATTTTAAACTTTAATAATGATTTTGGGTCATTTAATTGTCCATTTCATCCTGTATATGTACACGAAAAAATCTGCATTAAACGCGAAATAACATTTATAATGATCCATTACATAAATGACGCCTTCACGATATCTCCCAATCCACGCATCTTATCCCTCCCTAACTCCTTTGCCAGCTTATCCACATTCATTGATATATCCGGAGGACTCGGAACGCCCCCTTCCTTAATCTCGGGACGATTGACGCCATTTATGGATGATGGATCCAACTTCAAATGATTGGCCACGGCCATGGCCATGTCCACTCGAGATGCTCGAGTGCTCCCTCCCATGTTGAACACTCGTGCCGAATCTGCATCGCAAGCATCATCAGAACGTCCTCTGAGTGCATTGTTGACAAAGTGACGAATAGAATCGATGACGTCATCGACAAACACCACCGACCGAAATTCATCGACAAAGTAGTCCGTGGATTGTCCCGTTTCCAAACGATGATGAATGAATTGCAAAAACGAAGGAAATGATCCCTTTTTGCATCCACGTTTCAGAGGAGTGGGAGGCCCGAGAATGAGAGAGCTACGAAGGATGATCGAATTCAACGCAGGCCGGCCAGTTGCAATGTTGGAATAGTTTGTCACGTGCTCCCTGCAAATCTCACTTCCCCCGATCTCTCGCTCATTCAGCAACGGATCACGTTCGCCCAGCAAGACCCGCTCGAAGGCCAATTTGGTCCTCCCATAAACATTCACGGGCAGCGTCTCGTCGACGTCCTCCGAGTAAAATTGCTTGCTTCCCTCGTACACCTGATCCGTCGACACGTAAATCATCGGCGCGCCGCTCTCCAAGCCGAATTCGTGCAGTGCCAACGGACAGTTGATTTTCCAAGCTTTTCTGGCATTTTTCTCGCAAATCCCCGGACTGGAAAGCGCCGCCAAGTGAACGATGACGTCGATGGAACCGCCGCAGCCATTTCGGAGTTTCGCCACGAAATCGTCGCAAGAAAAGTCGGCGTCGGCGAGGGGAACCACCTTGGAAATCGACGGGTGGAGGCGGCTGGTCGCGAGGAATTCGTTCAAATCTTCTTGGAACGTCGGCAGCGAGTGGTAGGCGCAGTAAATTTCATACCTCGTGACGTCGTCTTGTTTGTGCAGGTCCTTTTCGGCGGAGGTGTGTGCGCTGCTCCGATGGGCAACGCCGACAAGCGCGAGGGAGGCGATGAGGTGCTGGCCGACGTAGCCGGAGGCGCCCGTGATGAGAATTTTAGTGATGGAAGAGGTGTGATTGGCAGAGGATGTGGACATTGTATTATATGACTAAAACTAAATTTTTCATCTCCGTATTTATTCAGTTTGTACCGTACTAAAATAAATATCTTTAGTACAGGGGAAGTATCGTCAAAGGAAAAAATTGCAAACCCATTTTTGTTACCAGTATAAAACTGTAATGCATCGTGTTTTGTTAGATATAACAGCCTTTACAAAAATGGAGAAAGAGTTGTTTGATTTAATTCCAACTAGCAATAAGATAGGTTAAGTTGAGCTAATGAATGATTCTGGTTGATGGAAAGATTTTTTCCAAGGGGCTGTTTGAGCACCATCCAGAATAGTTGTGGTACATTATTGACCAGCCTAGAAAATGGTTCCCATTCACAACCACAGATTTCAGTCCCACCATCTGCTTTGTGGGACTCAATGTTGATTTTTCCTTCCCTGTTTTTTATTTCAGATTCCTTTTGTCCTTGTATCTTGAAAAATAATCTCATGATCAGTACCATAAAATCATGCTACAATAGTAGCATGTCACATCTCCTCACCAGCAAACAAAATTCACTTCTTCCTCTCAACTCCACAACTCTCTTGCCAACTAAGCTGCAGCAGCACCCACAATTATTACCTTTGATGAATCCATTGCTAGACAACAATCTTGTTTAATTGAAATTTTTTGGCAGCTTCTTCCCTCCCCACAAAAAATCTATCTTCATTGGCCAAAACCAACCTCTCCATCCATCAGCCAAAACCAACCAACATCTCCCTCCACTGATCAAAAGCAACTTTTCCCTCCATCAATGGCACTCGCTGTTATCTCCATCAACAAAGCTGTTGATAGACAACACATACCATTCCTCCCCACAAAAAAACTATCTTCATCAGCTGAAACCAACCTCATCATCCATGAGCCAAAACCAACCAAATTCTCCCTCTACCAACCAAAACCAACTTCTCCCTTCATCAATGACACTCACAGTTATCTCCATCAAGAACACTTGCCATTATCTCTATCAATGAAGCCATCACTAGAGAACACTCTCCTTCCAACAGCAGATCAAAAGTTTGTGACCATGTCTTCCCTCCCTACAAAAAACCTATCTTTGTCAACCTAAACCAACCTCTCAATCCATCAATCAAAAACAACCAACATGTCCCTTCCTCCATATTGAGATTTCATGAGGTAAATAAAATTTTAATTACCATGTCAAAATTTTTTATCATCATTTTGAATGGATAATTACAAATAGTAGTAACATTTAATGTGTTTGTGCAGGTAATTTTCCATGCGTTTTATGTGCTACAGTGTTGAAATATTTCTGGCATTTGCCAAGGACAGAAAGCTGGGCTTCGGCCAAAGCCAGGAGAAGGCTTAAAAACCACCCCACTTTCAATGGCGTGGACTCCAAAGTTATTCATCCCTTTTAATATTATTTTGCAATTCATCAATTACTAAGATTTGACTTTTTGTTATTATTATCCACAGCAGAAGACAGTTGCTGAATCATCCATAACTCACCATCTGATATCCACCTCACAATTTAGGCATCACCTTTGTCACAAAAAACATAGCCATCACTGTTTCAACCTCTCCTTTCAATCAACTGAAACCAACAAAGATGCCAAAAGCTCCAAACTCTTAATCAATTCTGAGTTGTAAAAACCATCCACTTTTGATTTGTGAAATTATGAAAATTGCCTGTATTGAATGTTGTCGTCTACATATCAAATGTGTGAAAATAAAGGGAGAAGAGAAATGTTGTTTGTGTCTCTTGCATAATAATGTATGCAAACCACACCAATCTATGCAGGGACATTGTTCTGACCTCATGAAGCATGTTGGATGTACACCATGAAAGACAGCAACGTGTCCTGTCTTTACCCAACATTGTTGATCTTTCAGAATGTGCAAATGATTTCGATGAAGATGAACATATGAGTCATTTCCTGTCTTCACCTGACAGTGATCTTTTGATAACTTTTT
>JALLPE010001890.1:0-10712 GCA_036940025.1 Conticribra weissflogii
GTCATTAATTTAGCCTCTTGTCACACCCCTATGACAGACCCTGTGATGTAGCCCTCTGACACATAATTACACGTAATGTCTCTGCGACTGTGATGTGATGTACTTTTTGAAAATGTCACGTCAAACTGCAAACTGCATTTCCAACTAAGTTGCTGAATGATCTCTTGCAACCCCAACACCTTCTTCAGAGAATTGAAAAGTTGGACTTTGCCTGGATATTCCTACTTGAGTGGCATCAAGGGAGTGACTGCCACAAACATTGGCAGAGGTCCAACAATTCTTGCAGCCGCTTTGGGACAAGGGTTCACAAGGTACCTGACTACACCTCCAACAAAGGTGTTGATGACAATGTTGACAATGATGATGAATGCTCCTGCCACAGACTCAGAGGTACCCTTCTCAATGATGGACTTGTTGCCATATTGGACTCTGTCTACCTGTCTCCATTTTCATGGACACCATGACCAAACAACATTACTTTGTCCTCCTCCTAGCATCCTAAAATTCCACCAGCAACTCCCAATCCACCATACACCATCTTCCTTCAGACCTGAACACTAGAGCAGGAGCCACCCTGGCATCCCACACCAACAACGCTAACTACATTGCTGATGTCCACACAAATGGCAACTTCTTTGCACTAACTTTTGGGGAAGGGGAAGTTCTGGAGAAGTTACATAGTAAAATTACATAAAAAGTTAGCATTGAGGAAAAAAATGTTGTGGGGATGATGGACACTATTGTACTCGTGGCCCCACAAAAGCAGGTCAAAGATGGCCTCATAGAGGAATTCAGTATTCTAAACGATCTGCTCAAGTTTGAGCAAATTTTTTATAGATTTTGGACAAATTTTCCATCCCCTGGACGACAATGGATTAGCGATAATTTTTAATGAATTCCTATGTGAATTCTTAGCGAAATATAATCGCTAATCTATTGTCGTCCATTGTAAGCTCTATTACTTACACGTCATCATATCTACCTATTTTGGTTTCCTTTCGCAAGTACGTACTTTGATAATTTTTCCAACCAGAAAATGAAAAATGATAACTCTTGCACTAATAATATAACCTGAGATAATATTTTCTTATTACAATAATGATTATTAATGTGTGTGGAATTAAATGGGGAAACTCAAGGCAAGAGACTGGATATCATGAGCACCAGAATGTGTAAAAAGAATATTGGTATACAAAGAGATAATGCTATCGCAAAGGAAACTCATCATCTCGCCTTGCTGTTAATATTTTCATGGCTCTCACAACTGGTTGAGGCGTCGATATTTGAGCCTCTACGGCCGGTATCGCTCAAATTTTTTTGTTCTGCGCCTCAAAACAAGGGGCGATCACCAATCCTTTCATTTCTTCCTTCGTTTTCAAGGCCTTCTTGCCGAAGAAATAAGCACAAGTTTTACAATGATTTCTCTGTCGTGGATTCCCTATCTTCAAGTGGATTTTGTGCGTCTCGCACTGATAAATTCACTGTATTTGCTGCTGCCATTTCCTCCAAAAAATCATTCAACCGTCGGAGCAGAACCCAAAAAATCCCCAACAATAACCAGCAGAGTTCGAGCGACGACTCTCCCTCCAAATCAGACAAGCTCGCATTTAATGAAGAAATAAATAAAATTCCTATCGGCCAGTTAACTCAACAAAATAAAACTGACATGCTCTTACTGATGCGGCAACTATCAGCCATGGATCGAAGAAGAGATGACATAATATCATCTCCAGTGTTCTCTCATGCAAGGCAACGACGCCAAGACGCAACAATTGTAGAACGTTTATTAGAAAGACTTATGCAAGAACAAGAGTACCTTTTCAAAGTCGATTGTAATGACGAAAGTGACACCCAAATCAACAGCATGACGCGTCTAAATGTGGTTGCGACTGTAAATCTAGCAATCAAAGCTTGGTCGAATGCCAATGTTCGAGGATCTGCTGAGAAGGCGGAGCGGATACTCAATCGGTTGTTGAACAATCATAGCATCGATTTCCATCCGGATATCTACAGCTTTGCCCACTGTTATTCGGCATGGTACAGAGAATCGATTTTTGCGAAGGAAGAAATGAGAGATGAAAAGACATCTTCCACAGCCATGAAGAAAGCTGAGGCAATTTTACAATCAATGAAATCTATACTGATGGAAAAGGAAGTCGTTCACCTGTTGCGTGAGTCGGAGGATGTCAGAAAGGATGTCAACTCTCTTCTGGAGACTTGGACAAATGTCTATAGGAGTTATCCAGGCTTAGCAGAAAATTTTTTGTGTTTTCTTAGTGTTCAGAGCGGGGGACAGGAAAATTTGTGGATTGACACAAGATCTTATAATATCGTCATCAATGGTGAGTCTGACCTAATATTCCGATATATTTTTTCTCGCCTTGATGAATCCATCAACTCACGAGATAAATAATTTGTTTCAGCGTGGGCAAAGAGTGGGAATAGAAATTCTGTAAAGCAAGCCGAATCTTTACTGTCGCAAATGGAACACATGGATAGCAAAGTGAAACCAAATGTGTTGTCGTACAGTGGCGTTATATCTTGTATTGCTCAAAACACTCAACATAGAATGGATGCATCGCACGGGGAGGAAATATTACGTCGCATGGAAGTGAGACAAGAGAATGTCACTGGCGATTTAAAACCTGACAATGGTGGGTTTTTCAACAACGAAGTTTGTTTTCTGTATTGTCATCAGTCATTCAATCCTGATTTTATCGAAAATCTTCATGTCTACAGTCATCTACAACCAAGTCATCAATCTTTACAGCAAAAGTGGATCTGAAGGATCTGCAGAGAAGGCAGAGGCGCTGTTGAACCGAATGAAACAAATCGCAAACGCTGGAAATTTTAGAGCAACGCCAGACATTCGGTAAGATTAATTTTTTTCTTGAAACCGTTGGATCTTTTGTGATAACTCACTTTTAATGAGCCTATTTTCCAAATGGCATAGATCATACAATCTTGTCTTATCCGCATACGCAAATGAAAAAGGGCCAGCCGAGGCGGAGATGATATTGCATAGAATCGAAACCAATGGTTCCATCCAGCCGAATGCCATTTCCTACATCACGTGTATGGATTCTTACGCCAGAGATGGAGATGTGCACAATGCACTCAGAATATTATCTATGATGGAGAAGTCTTTCAATGACGGGAATGCGGAAGCGAAGCCGACCAGGAGGGCATACACGTCGGCACTGAATGCTTTGGCCAAGAGCGGTAGGGGGGATGCAGGTTTGAGGGCCGAAGCGTTAGTACAGACCATGGAAAGATTATATAAAGCCGGGAATAAAGATCTCGAGCCCGACACGACTGTTTACAATGTGTTGATCAACTGCCACAAAAATTCATCCGCAACCAAGGCGGAACAAGTTTTGTATAGAATGGGGAAGAGAGATGTTGTGTCGTACTCATCTGTCATTACGGCATATTCTCAAAAGGGAGGCATCGAAGCGGCGAAAAGAGCACAAGCCCTTTTGGAAGAGATGAAAAAAGAAGACGTCGAACCGAACGCACAAACATTCAACTCGGCAATCATGGCATTTGCTCGGTCGGGAGGTAACGGTGCAGCGAAAAAAGCGGAAGGGCTTCTGAAAAAGATGGAAGAGTTGTATGAGGGCGGAAATGGAGAACTTATTCCGAATGCAATCCTTTACACATCAGTCATTACTGCATGGAGTAAATCAGATGAGCCGGGTTCTGCTTTGAGAGCAGAAATTTTGCTCAAACTTATGTGGACTATGTTCAAAAGAGGGAATGTTGCAATGAAGCCTAATGTAATTTCATTCACAGCCGTCATCCATGCTTGGGCTCGATCAGGCGAAAGCGATGCTGGGGAACGTGCTGAAGCATTGGTTGATCAAATGATAAAGCTTTACAATGAGGGTGATGAAGACGTCAAACCCAATGTGATGACTCTAACTGCTGCCGTCAACGCATATGCTCGAAATCACGGACGAGATGCAGCTTCAAAAGCCAGCAAATTGATGAAGAAGATGGAGGCAATTGGGGTTATGCCAAACCTTCAAACATACAACAGCTTGATTTCGGCGTGGGGGAACAGCAAGCAACAAGGGGCACCGATGATGGCAGAAAGCATTTTGTACAAGCTTGAGTCAACATATCTAGACGGGAACCATGACATTAAGCCATCAGTCATTAGTTACACCAGTGCGATCAATGCGTGGGCAAAAAGTCTTGAGAGAGGCAAAGCGAAGAAGGCACAAGCGATATTGGAGAGGATGAAGAGAAATTTCGACTCGGGTCGCATCAATGTCGAGCCAAATACCGTTACTTATACATCAGTGATCAACGCATGTGCAACAACTTATGGGGACAAGGAGGAGAAACAAGAAGCTCTCAAAATCGCTTACTCCACTTTCAAAGAAATCACCAATTCGGATTCAGAGGCCCTCAGACCGAATCACATTACTTACTCAACATTCCTTAAAGCGGTATCGAAGCTGATGCCCGGAGGAGAGAAAAAAGATGCAATTATATCGGCAGCATTCCGTCTATGTATTAGGGATGGACAGGTAGATGACAACTGTCTCTTCCAATTGAAGAGTAGCGCCTCTCCTGAACTAGTATCCGATTTGTTGGGAGGAGCGGATCCTTCAGAAACAACTCTTCAAGACCTCCCCTTTAATTGGAAGCGCAATGTCGTTTGTAAAAGCATAAGCAGAGCTAAGTAATTTATAACACATGCTAAACGTTGTTATCTGGATTAGGACTTGCTACCGAGCTTAGATTTCAGACGCTCCCAATTAGAAGCTACGCGTTTTTGTTCCCTCTTCGTCATCGAACTCGCCTTACGCTTCTTAGAACTTTTGCTTCCTGAATCAATTACAGCATCCCGACTTACGAATGCAGAACGATATTCACGCACTTTTTCTATCAATCCCTCCAAATCGTCAGGCACGCGTGCCCCATCCGATTGAAGATCACCGCCATATCTTCTCTCATCATCACGATCTAAGCATGGGCATGAAAAAGGTCGTTCATCCTCTTTCAAGGTACGGAAAATTGGGTCTCGGTACCTTTCTTTCCACAAACTGCGTTGTTTCGATCTTTCCGCGAAGGATTCGATCAGTACGTCAAAGAGATTTTCGGAGAGACACGAGTTCGTTTTGGACTCAGACTCATTTTGCAATAGTCCACACAGATCCATCGTCATTCGCTCTAGCTTACAAAACGAATCGCAGAGAATCTCGATGGGTCCATGCCAATAAGGATGCAAGTCGGCATGCCTTTTCCCCTGAACATACCATTGTCGAATCCATTCGAACTCTATCTCCGTCATGATGGTTTGCAGGGCCCGCACATGAGCGACAAGTTTATCCTTTAGTTTCCTTCCTGACGTGTTATCATTTCCAATGAAACTGCCTCTTTTTAAGTCGAACTCTGCGGCCGAATCAAAGAACGCTTGTACTTTATCACGAATGTATTGCCACGTTCCTGTCCCTTCTCTTGCTACTCGATGGGTGGAGCTATATCGAATTCCACTGGAACCGGCAATTACAGCATGTTCGTGATTGTGGTTAAAGTCATCCAACATGAAATACAAAGTTCCGGATTGCAGCGGCACCAGAAGAGGAGGAACTGTCGATAACGCTCCACCGGCTCCTCCATCCATTGCCCGTAAGGCAACACTCCACACATCCTCATGTATGTTTGTTTGTTGGTTCTTTTTCGTTTTTTTTGTATTCATCGACGACGATGATATTGGTGATATCCCTTTCAATGATTGATAAACAGCAATAGTACTGAAATCCTTTAAACCCGAATCTCTGTGCCAACCTACACTGATTTTCCCCATCCCATAAGTTGATTCTAACTTCAAATCTCTTTTCTCTAATGTAGATTCCATGCGATTGACCAGTGTCAAGTTAAAATCGGCAGATCCAACCAGTCCCGGAGGATGGACATTAGGAGCAACGTGTTTGTCTAATTTGGATTTGGATCGTTTGATTAGATCGGAATTGATGCGGCCCATCGTAATGAGGGCAGAAGTGGTTTGGGAGGAGTATCCGAGAGATTTCAAAGTGTGACCTATCGGTCGGCTAAGGCTTTCGGGGATGGCGTTGCCATTTGCGTCAACATCAATCCATGGATGCGAAAATAGCCGCAACCCTTGCGAGTAAGGAGAAAGTATTATCAATATATTATCACACATCGTATGAAATCACATAGAAAAATAATGAGAACGAAAGTTTAGAATCACCTAAATATTTGTAAGTCGAACCGGGATCACCGACTAACGTCCTCGTTACTGAAGTTCGGGTAAGGCGTTTTTTCCCCGGTTGGACGGTGTCATACAAAAATAATCCGCCTGAAATGTAAAACCGATATTGCAGACATGAAAAAATAACAACGGAACTGAATAACAAAATGAATCAAAACGAATGAAACAACACCAAATGAGATAAAGCAACAAACTGACCACTCTCCATTCCTTCAAACGATGAATCAAAATCCCGATGCAAACTGGAAGGCAAATCATCTGGTCCATCATGATAAAAACCCGCGTAACTTGATTTGACACATCTCTCAAAGGACTTGGGATCGTTCTGAGGAGTGAGAAAGTTATTACTCGAACCCAACGCAGAACGTTCGTCACTGCGCCATTGAAAAGGGGGAGGAGCAGAAGTCGAAGCGGCAACACCTCGATACTTCTTCAATTGCTGTTGCAGTGATGTGGATGAAATAGACGTGGAGGGGGGATTCGATGACCGAGATTTAGATTCCGTACGCTTCTTTTTTCGATAGTCCTGTTTTTTGGCCATGATTGATTGGAAGAATTTACTTCGTAGAACAGAAGATTAATGTGCAACAGGTTGTGGTTTCTATTCGTCGACAACAGATTTGGAGGAAGTATTGTGTTTTGAAGAGAGCGAGATAGAGCCAGATAGAGATGTTATGTTGGGATCTAACGGTGTTTATGATTGTCCTTGATTTTGTCGGTCGGCGGTCTAGAGGAATATTTAGAGGTGTTTTGGGGTCGGGAAAAAATAGAGATATTCTATTATTGATTGGCTATGCGTTGATGTTTAAAATTGCTGTTTTGATGTCGGCGGACTCTGTGGCGACAGCGATGTGGTTCGGATCTTTTATTTGGAGCAGGTAGTAATAATATCGATTTCTTACAATGGATACAACATGATATCTTAACACAAATAGAATAAATAGAAGAATAAAGGGAACACCATTGGATGCAAAGGTACAGCAGATAACATTATATCATATCGTATCGTACTTCAAATCAGAGATAAAGACCCGGTCCGGACCACCAGCCGAGAACGATTGCCGATGAGACGATGACCCAGCAAAACAATGATAAGAAACAGGTGGCAACATGCCTTCATCGTCTCATCATTTCTTATTCTTATTCTATTCAACTATTTCATGGTGTTCAAACTGACTCGCAGCGTCAAGAGTATCGATGACGACTGGTACTTCTTCACTTCTCCGGGTACCTCGAAGAAGCATGATACCATTTCAAGTGCAAATGGGGTTGTGCATTCAGCAGATGAATCGTTTTCGGCATGCTTACTCGTCATGGACGACAACCATCGCCTCCCGGAATGGCTGGCTTACCATTACTACGCCTTGCCGCTCCGTCATGTTGTCATCGCCGTCGACCCGGCTTCGCACCAAAACCCACCTACCATTCCAAACAAATGGCATCATCTCATTAATATCACCATTTGGCACGATGAAAACTATGTTCCGAGAAACGTGACGCTGAAACGAGTAGCCCAAGACAACGACGAAACGAGACAACTAAAATATTTGTACCGACAGCAGTTCCTCCACTACGAATGCTCGAAGTACTTTAGGAAGCTGAATAAGGCGTGGACCTCATATCACGACATTGATGAATACTTGACTATCAGTGACGACTTCTTTTCACCCAGCAACCCGCGATTTTCATCTCAAGATGAATATGCGAAATCAACCTCCCCAATACCGAATAGGACTGCCTTCATGAGTGAACCAGGATATGTTTTGAGATTACTTCAAACCTATGTGAAAGAACAATCGAACACTTTTCCCGTCCAGCAAGATCTAAATGAAATATGTATCCATATACCTCGTGCAAAATATGGAGCAATAGAAAGCTCCCGAAATCTGACTCAGAGAGACGTTCCTTTTTACATTAATGGGGATAGACTGGATACACTACGATATCGATACCGAATAACTCGACGTTTCAACGATAGGGATGGATATGCAAAGGCAATTATCAATTTGAACAGGATTCCATTAGATGGAATGGGATCAAGTGGAATGGTCCATCGCCCGCTCCCGGAAATTTGCTCACAAAAATCTGTGATGAGAACCTACGGGTCAATTCCTCTGGGAATTCAACATTATTTGGGAAGTCGGGAATCGTATTATTTTCGTGACGATGCAAACTGCAACAGAAGATCATGGCATGATTTGGAATTTTTGGATGCCGGTGGATCGGATGACGAGATACGTCCTTGGATTCGAGGGTTTTGCGACACTGTTGGCCCGTCTTTAGCACTGGAGCTTTTGAAAGGAGCAGGAATTGTGACCAGAAAAGTGAACAACTCTACGAAAAGTATTAATCGATGATGCTCAAAAACAAACTGGAGCGTTTAAATGAAATGTTTGATTCAACCACAATGATTTAGGTTATTTCTTAATATGTGAAGAACTTATTCAAACATGAAAAGTTGCCATATGATGCTTGAACTGACAAAATGGCTCATGTTGAATTTTTTGTTACATTTATTTTTTTGTAGATAGTGATCATGCTGGCAACCATCATATCTACAGTCGTGTACTGGGGTTTCTCTTTTTTTTTAATAATGGAAATTTTAGTTGGTACTTTAAGGGATTGTCCACTATTGAGATATGTTGTTTTGGAAAGATTTTGTGGTCATGAAAACAGGCACTCAGACTTTGAGAGGCATTTGATGCAAATTATATACAATCAGGATAGCTATAGATGGTGCTATGCACATTTTAAATGATAATGTTTCTGTAATTAACTAGGTTCAAGTTGTTGGTGAAATGTTGGCAACATGTCCAACATTTTGTGATTTGTGCAAAATATCAATGACAAACTTCAAATATCCAACATGTTTCATTGGACTGGGACTTACATTTCTTGTAAGTAGAGTGCATTGGAGGTTGACTCACAAAATACCCAGCATATGTCACTTCTAAATGCATATTTGAACTTTTGAGGACAAGAGGAGCAAAATACACATATGAAAAATCACATTTTTTTCCTAAATTGTTCCACTTTGGGGCATTCTTCTGGGGTGTCAATGAGATGTCATTGATGTTGTGTCATGTCAATCCTCCCATCAATACACTGACAGCTGATATTTTCAACTAAGGTAATTTGTATAGTACCTCTAAAACAGAGTCAGTACTACATAAACAGAAGAATATATTATGTTATCATTCAATGTGTGTATATATAGCAGTAGGAGAGTCACTAACTCCCCATATTGATGGCAATAAAAATCCCATAGACTATTTGGTTGTTGACTAAGTCTTGTGAGGAATTTTGAAAATGAAATTCTTTGGCATGTTTAAACTGCATAGTGTAGATAAGTAAGACAAAAAATACTATGATGTCAGTCATCATGGTATAATAATAAGGGGAGTAAAGTAAGCAAGTGTGCACATACAAGGGGACCAGTAGTGACAATAGAAGTAGAGTGCTGGTATCAGAAGGAAACACCAAAAAGCAAAAAGGAAGCCAGGCGCACACCAATCAAGAGCAAAGGGTAGAGGAAACTATGACAATGTGATAACTTACACCACAAATAGATTATATATTTTACTTACTGAATCACATTACCAGTGCTCATCATTGTAACAAAGCGATTTGCTGTCTTAATTCAATAGACTTTTTAATCTCAGCATCAAAAAATATTGAAATTCTTAACATTTTTTATTCCCACATATAGTATACAGGTATTTAAACTGATTTATGTAGCTATAATTTTTTGTACCTCTCATTCAAGATTATGATGGTGCAGCATCAGTCTTTTGGTTGATTGTTAAAGGTGAAGCATTGAATTGAGTGAAGAGGATAAGTATTTTGTGAAAGAAGTATTTTTGTGACAAATCAATAACATGCTTTGTAATTTATAACTTATAGAAACAGTTGATATGGGAGATCTAGCCATAGGGTGGTCAGAACTAATGAATTAACATTTGTGAAGGTTGGTGTGACATGTTATGTGAAAAAAAATCTAGCATGAACTTTTGAAGATAACTCTTGTTTTTATTTATCTATTTCATGAGGTACAGAGCAGTACACAAATAAATTCACAAGAGTCTGCTCTGTAATTTACCTTTTCCACCAAAGATTCTCATACTTTGAAAATCAGAAACTAAGGGAATTGGCCCAGAAATCTAACATACCAATCCATGAAGAATCAGCAGTTGAAAAGATATGATTCTCCTTCATGATAGGGTATAGACTTACAATATTTGGAATCATTAACTATTCTTGCAAGTTTTACTTGTAGACATTAGACAGGGTAAAAGATGGTTGTTACACAAATTCCTTACTTTTTTGCCCCTTCGAATTTAAAAGAACAATGAATTGCAATTTGATGGGTGAAACTTTCAAAAAATTAATAACCCTTCAGGGGATTTTTCATATTGTGTCAGCATTTTGATTCCAGATCTACTTCAGGGATGTGTGGCCAATAATT
>JALLPE010001891.1:0-10717 GCA_036940025.1 Conticribra weissflogii
CCCTGCCCCACTGCGCTGCTTTGTCCCCTTGCCCTGCCCCACTTCCCCACGCCGCCTTGTTGCCCCGCCCTGCCCCGCCTCCCCACGCCGCCCTGCCTTTGCCTTGCCTTGTGGCTGGGCAGGGCAGGACAATGAGGCAAGTCAGGCAAGGGGACAAGGCACTGTGAGGTAAGGCGGCACGGCGCAGTGGTGCAGTGCGGTGCAGGGTGAGGGGACGAGGCGGCGCAGCGGGGCAGCGCAGTGGGGTGGGGTGAGGGTACAAGGCGGTGCAGTGGTGCGGTGTGGGGCAGGGCGATGGGACACAAGGAGGCAACTCAAGGCCAGGGGAGGAGATGATGTGAGGGGACAATTTGAGGGGACAAGGCGCGGTGATGCAAGGTGATGAGGAGGGGTGAGGCAATGTTGGGTGATGTGGGGAAAGGTGATGTTGGGTGAGGTGGGGCAAGGTAACAAGGCAGGGTGGGTGAGACAGAAAATTTTTTTGTACATAAAAAAAATAATATAATACATCATCAAATATTTAGCATACTTGATTTTGTAGATAGTGCATTAATTATAGTATCATACATTACAACAAAAAATACCATAATGACCACATCATCAGTATATGAAAGGTATATCTAATAATATTATGTAATTTTTCAATCAAAATGACTATCCACATCATCTGAGACAAATCAATGTTTTTGAGGAACAGTATATGACCAGTTTACATTAGAGTTATCAGTATGTGTTTGGTATTTGTCAGAAGACAAAGCCAAATGCAGTGGTAAATATGGGTTTTGGTATATAATTGGTATATGAAAGTCATAGAAAAGTCATTTTTTGCAAACTACGGTATACAGGGTGGTATATGAGAAATTCGGTATACATGCATTATACAAAAAAAGCCGTATACAAACGTATACCAACCTTTTTTATTTGCTGTGTGCCTACCCTTTACCTAATATATATTTATAATTCTGGATTTTATGTGAAAAAATAATGCCCGCATTAACCAGTTGCAAAGTGAGGGGTCAACAGCTGGATGTTAGGAAATATTTTGAAGTTGCTTGTTGTCAACTTCTGCAGGCTCTATAGTTTTTGGGTCTAGAACTAGCACAGGAAAATAATTGCATTTTTGCTTAAGGCATTGCATTCAAAAATAAATAAAATTGTTACACTGGAGGGTGCATGAACCAGATTTGTTGCCTGGTTTTATGCTATAAAGAGTGTGCTGCACCAAAAGTTGGCATTGAAGGCCATAATCCACAACCAATTGTTTGCAAGGCTTTCAAAAAATGATTTTGTGGCAGCTGCAATCAAAGATATGGAGGATTATTGTCTCCTTCATGAAGAGTTTCTTTCCCTGAAAGTATTGAAGTACTGTGATTCCAACATTCCTGCAATTGACAATTTTCCTGGTTAAAGGAGCAGATGAGGCATTGTGAGATTCCCACAAGCTTCTTGATGATGAAGATATCTTTGGAATAATGAGGGGAATCATTTGTCTGATTGAGAGCAAGAACTGGATAAAGTATTTGGCAAAACAAATTCACAAAGAAATGATGAGTTATATAGGTGAGATTTACAGTTGGCTCCTTCAAGTCTAATGTTTTTGTTTATTTTCCAGTGATAATGATGATGATGACAAGTCCAAACTTAGAGATGCAGTTATCTTTGCCTGGTACAAGCAAAAACAGATTGGACCATGCATTTGCAGTCACAGCATGGGTGCTCTCTCTCCAACTTGATATCCTAGCTGACTGTGTGGAAAATCCCAGTACTGACAACATCATCCTCAGGAAGATGGTAAATGAGGTTGCTTTAAAAAAGAAAGATATATTTTAAGCAATTCCAACTAGCCAAACTGGTTCACTTATGTAAAAAGAACATAAGTCCAGCTCCTTAAGGTCCTTGAAAAATTTGAATGATTTTTCCAGGGGCCTTTCAAGTAGCCTTCAGAATGGCTGTAGTTTGTTTTAGACCAGATGCAGATCTTAGGATGTTTTCTAAATGTTAGATATTGCTTGTGAAAAACTTTCCCATTGGTTCAAAAAATACACCATAAAAACACATAATTTAAAACTATAATTTAGACATTGCAATCAACAGTGCTCTATTTATCCCCTATGTCCCCTTTATCTCCTTTGACTCCTTTGTTTCATTTGTCCTCATTACCCCCCTCATTCTCCTCACTCCCCCTCCCCCAAGATTATATCTGTTTGTTACACCATGTTCCATGAGAGATGGTTCGATTCTATTGTAAGCAATAATACATCCTCATGTGCCATTCAATCAGCAAGTACCCTCCCCATTGCTGCTGTCTCCATTGTTCTCACAAGAAGAGACTAAAAACCTCAGTTAGAAATGTCAGTTTTCAGTGTATCAGTTGAAGGACCAAAACAGAACATCATGTCAAACATGTCACTGACATGTTTGACAAAGAAAAAATCAAATTTTAAAGCAAAAGAGGTCCTTGGAAATTTGCAATTTTGTTTTTTGTGCATTTGTGGTGCTCCCTTGTGCTGAGTAGCTCAAAAATACATTAAAAAGAAAAGAAAGCCATATTATTTGATAGTAAATTCTCCATAAAAAGTATCATGTTACTCAATCCCATTCCTGTGAAACCTGTCAGATATTTTGAGGTTATCATTGAAATTTACAAACATTTCTTGACATTTTCAGCATTTTTCTGGTATGTCCACATGATTTCCAACTAATTTAAAAGCGTAGAGGAAAATGTTGCCCCTAATTTTGCACTGTTGTTGGCGCAAGGTTTTGTGTATTTTGTGTTGCCATTGGCATGGAAAACAATGTTGGAATCTGACTGGTGGCATCAGCCATAAAAAACTTGTCAATCATTGCTGATTGCTGATTTCCAAGCTGGCACTGCCTCTCTGATGTCATTACACCATTGTCAGTTGGTGACAACAATATAAAACAGAATCATGTTGAAACCAGTACTTAGGTCATGATGAAGCTAACTAATTATCCTAACTAAAGTTATGGGCTATTGGTTAGTAGCAGGCAATGGATGTAGTGCTTGGTGTCCAAGCAGAGACAAAGCCTCAGAGTATGTCAGCTTGTTGACCATGTGTCATGTACTACTGGAAGTAAATGCAAAGTAGTACAGTTACTCTACCTGTGGACAAAAAATGACACATGTTTGCATGACACTTGGAGCAGTGACTCTAGGGAGATAGGCTGGGGAGTGATCCTTTTGGAGATAGTTTGGTGTGATTTGGGTATTATGTGCTGCTGGATAATGTTTAGTGAAGTAGTCCACAAGATTTTCTTCACTCAGGTGCTAATGAACAATAAATTGTTTTTGTGCCGCCTGATCTGCTATCCAAAAGTAATGCATTTCCATAGATATTGAGCATTGTTTCTTGACAGTATCGTTTTCAATACCAGTGGCAGTGAATTGGTGTGGGTAGTTGGGGGTGTCCCATTTCCTCAAGAATGAGTCAGATAATTTTTACTTCTTTGGCAATGATAGAGAGAGCACCAAGTTCTGCCTCAGCAGCAGATACAGCAACAAATTGTAGGAGGGATGTGAGAACATGTATGTGTCCATTTCACTTTATTGGTTGGTTGTCTTGGGTTCGCCATTCAAGGAAGAAGTGTCCATCATCACAGCTTTTTGCTTTGTGTGCACCAAAGTAAGAGGAATCAGAGTGGATGATAAGAATCATGTAAGATATTTCATATCTAATTTATGCATTTGGGTGCATTTTGCAAGTTGTTCAACTGTATCCACTGTGAATTCTGAGCTTTGGGATTGTTCAGCAGCAGAGTGCCATGAGGAGTGTGATGTCAACAGCCTGGGCATAGTGAAGTATGCTTCCAACAAACTGTTGGATGCATTTTTTCTTGTCCTAGGAAAATTCTTTGGTAGTATCTACTGGGATAAGATCTTGGGTAGCTATTCCATACTTCTTGGTAGGAGCTGGGTAGGAGCTGGGTAGGGGCTATGTTAAGGTGATCATTTTATATGTGTTCATGTTTTTGGAGTTGCATTTTGATATATCCTGTCATGGAGATATGAACATATCTGTAGTTGTAGTTCCATTCAAGTGTGATTCCACAATACAGTCCACCAATCCAATCAATTTTCACCTTGTAATGGTCTTGAGGGTTTGTAATTGATACTATGAGCCACCATCCAAGGAAATGGAAGATATTGGTTTCAACATTGAACACAAAGAAGGTCATCATTCCTGAGCATGAAGGGAGCAAACAGAGACTATTGAAGGGATTAACCCCAACTCCAAACAAAGGAAGGTGATAGCCTGACAAAACTGTGAAGTGATGAAAGAAGCAGTAACACCCCAAGGACCAAAGGATATGACAGCATGGGCAAGAGGTGTTGTTGTTGGTGCATTGAGTTGGTGGAGGTCGAGCACATGGTTAGTGATGGCAAAAATGAGGGTAGAGAAAGCAGTCACCAATACAGCTAAGATGGTAAAGTTTGTTTTTGAACCCATTTTTTCTGTGTGAAGGTGAGCAAAGCAAAGTGTGCCTGGAGGAATTTGGCATTAGAGGATTGTGTAGATCAAGCCAATAATGTTGAATGATGAGTTAAACATTAGCCAGAGTGAAGGGATCAGCATTGGTGGACATGGAATTGGTGTATTTGCCTGGGCAGAGAATAAAGAAACAAGCTATTATGATCAAGTCTGCGGTTGCCTGCAGGAGCTCCAAGCTGGGTGAAAGGTTGACTGCCACAAGGGTGATATTTTTAAGTACTTAGATTGGGATGGGTCTAACAAAAGAGGTAGTTGGGTTGTTCTGTTTCCAAGCCACTAACATGCATTGGATGCCGAAATCAATTTTGCAAGTTGGAGTAAGGCAGGGATTTTGGGCTCTCAATACAGGGAATGTCTGGGAAACTGCCAATACACAATCTTCAGCAATTTAAGACTGGATTGGATGGCCATTTGTTGATAGTTCTCCAGAATGACTTATGCAGAGGAAGACCTGTAGGACTGGTATTTTGTTGAAGATGGTTTGGAGAAAGGGGTTGATGGTCAAGTCACTGGTAAAGACAACCCAGGCATCGCAAACTGTGATGACACTGAAGGCTTGACCATTATATGCTCTTGCAGCAACCATTTGTGTAGCAATGCCAAGATAACTGAAGACTGAAGAAACAATGTTGTTTGATGGTGTCCAGACCTGAAAGGTTTTGGGCTTGGGTAGGAGCACAAACATGGATGAGAACAATTGAGGCCACAACAATGAGAAATCATTAGACAGAGAATTCGACTGAATATCAGAACTGAAGGGAGGTAATCAAACCTGGGTACATATTGATGGTGGAATTGGTGGAGACCAAATAGGTGCAGCTAGTAGGCTGGGGCAGAGTTTGTTGAGGTGCCAGTTCAAGATTGGATTTGGAGATTTTGCCATGGGTGTGTGTGTGTGTATGTGGCAGACACAAGGTTGTCACGGATGTATCACAGCCAATGGAGGCACCAGAGAATTGGTGCATGTGCATATTCCTATTGTCTATTGTGTGGTTGCTGTTTATGAGGGGAGCCATATTCCCCCACACATAGTGCTTGAAGCATCATGGTGGCCTTCTCCCACTGGTGCAAGCAGGATCAGTTCCACCAGCTGTGTCAGCCTATTGGTTAGATTGTATGCAAGTCAGCAAAAAATTTTAAGGTCATTGTGCACCCCTTTGGAGAGGTCAATGTAGGGACCTAATTTGATTTTGAGTGTGGCCTACAGCCAACTGAAGTGATTTTGTGTGCCTGACAGGGGAAACAATAGACTATTGCTTGCTCAGGACCTTCCACCATTTTTCAGGGATGTGCCCTGTCTGGTAGATGGTATGGAAGCCAGAATCTTTTGTAGGCTTTGTTGATGGTATTGTGGGAGGTGGATGGTCAGCATTGTGATGCTGATGACCCAACCCAGGACCAGCTTGACAATGTCCCAGGAGCAGTCAACCTGGCATAGTTTTTTGAGGGAGACAGATTCTCACTGCTCTGGCAGATCACCAGGACTCAGCTGGCAAATGACAGAGTTGATGACATGCAACAGGGATCTATGTACATGTGGCAGATGTGTTTGCTGGGCAACACTGACAAAATGTTGACAAACATGTTCATGCACTGCACAGGGGTGGCAATGCTAGGGAGGCCTGAGTCCCATGGGATGTCAGAAGGCAAGCGTAAAATAGAAAGTCAATGGTATCAAACTCAGCTAGTGCAGTGTCCAGGGTGTGTGGATGTGAGTGGTGGTCACAACAGTGTACTACAGCAGTTGCAAAATCAATGGTTTTGATGACTCCACAGTGTTGGTCCAGTCCATTGGTAAGACCAAGGGGATGTTGGCTAGTGGGGGCATGCCTGGCTGTGTTGAGAAGGCCAGCACCAGCTCTTGAATCAATGGGTGATAGTTTGACATGGTAGAAGCCATCATTGATGTCAGTATTGCTAAAGAAGATTGGTCTAGCGACTGGTGAAGCAAGAAGGATATGCAAGGTAAAGAATGTCCACACTACATCGCTTCCTGGTGCACCAAGGGGAGAGTGTCAACCTTTGTACCTGACAAGGTGTAGTCACCAATCCACCATGGCTTTTGATCATGTTTCAGGATTACCACTGGCAGAGAGAGGCATATATTTGGTAAACAGGCAGCAATTGTGGCCAGGAGGTTGGTTCAGTGACCCTTTGCAATCATGTTGGTGAATTCTTCTTCAAGGAAGTCAACATGGTCATGACAGGAACAATAAGGTCCTCATTGGGGGGCACTGGAGAAGGTATCACTGTCCCAGTGAGTGGAATGGAGTTGGACTGGTGCTCCCTTTGTCTTGAGTATGTGGAGGAAGTAGGCTGTTGGATGGTTGAGCTAATAGACAGTATTTAGGTCACCTGGTCCCCAGCAGATGCAGATGACTTGTCACCAGCCAACACAAGCAAGCAATCAACTTACTCAGACAGAGATGTGAAGGAGGAAATTGTGGGAGGTGCATTGGTGATTGCACCAGACCAATCTCTTGGTGTGGGAGTGGTGACAACAGGGGCAATGTAGGTTGAGGGAGCTATAATTAGTAGTTATGAATATTATTAAGGTTAGATGCTCCCAAACAAGGAGTCAATTGCTCTTTGGATGATTGTTGTTGCACCATACCTCCAATAGTCAATACTCTGCGGGTGAATATGGGAAATGGTTGCCTGCAAACGGGCAATCAGGATTGTACAGGCCTTTGGTGTGGTATGCAAGGCACATTGTCCTGCCGGATTTTGAAGTCAGGAAGACAGGGATCTCCCTTTGTGATATTCTGATTCAGAGTGTGTGGCTCATATCACCTTTTTTGCCAAGTGGCATTGCCAAACAATGCCTTTTTGAATGTCAGGTTGTGTAGGAGTTGGTACTGCAACATCCTTGCTGTTGATGCCAATCCAAGTGGCGTCAGAGGTGGCATGGAGTCAGCCCAAAAGTGACAAAGGAAGGAACCAAGGACAGTGTTTACTTGACAAATGACACTACTGGAAATAGAGGTATTGTCAAAGAAAAAAGGGCCTAGATGTAGATTGGTGTGGCCAATAAGGGGGGAAGTGATGGTGCTAAAGTGGCAAACAGTGTCCAAATTGAGAGTGGCCTGCAGTATGGATGAGATAGTAGGGTCCTGTTGGCCCTGAAGTTCAATGTCACAGATGAGGGTGGCTGGGGAAGGAAGGACAACCTCATCATTGTTACTGATGCCTATAATATGGGGAAGCCCTGAGGGAAAAATATTGCAGTGGAGAATTCCTTTGTGCAGTGCATCAAAGGGTTTGTTGTGTTGGTGAGATGTCATTGCAATTCAAAATGGAGAAATTAGTGGAGATGTGTGGCAACATACTGTTGGAAGGGATGGTTTAGAGGGTGGATGATGACAGCAACAACATCAAGGCATTGAAGATTATCTAGAACAGGGAAGGCTTATTTTTTGCCAGAGGATTTTTTAGTGTTGGCATTGGAGATTGATGTGTTGCCAAACTCAAATAGGGCTGTATGTTGGTTGAGGGCCTGATGCTCCTTGTCAGTGCTTCCAAAGTGAAAAAAGTCCCCAACAAGCCCAGAGGTAATGGAGTTGGGATGTAAAAGATGCCACTGCAGGGAGAGAATATTGTGCATTATTGCCATGCTGAGGGTGATCTAACAATATGAGTTGTTGGATTGCACCAGTCCCACTGCCAAGGTATTGTTTAGCGTTTTCATATGTGCTGCTTCAAAGCATTGGTATAAACTGGGCATGCCTCCACCAGCTCTTGTTTGGACAGAAGCTGAGGAAGATGGAGCAAGGTTGGAATATTTTCATTGCCCTCAAATTTAGCAATGATATTGTATTTTTTGGCCTTGTGTTCATGCTTTGTCATGTTGAATTTTTGCTGGTGCACAAAGATGCAGAGGCCTGGAACATTTGTGCATCACATCGCATGATAAGAAATTGGGATACTTTAATGACACTGCAGTGGTAGAGAAGGGCAGTATGTTATGTTGGGGGCATTGGGTGAGTTTTCTCCACAGGTGGTGGCCTGTTGTTGATAATACAAATTATTTCAAGGTGAAAGTAATTGAGGAGGGCTTGGCAACTATCTGCAAGCCTTTTCACCTTGATGACAGGGTAGATGCTGGTCCAAAACTGGGGCAGTGTCATCCTATCCATGTAAGGCAACCAAACACCTGTAATGCAATGAAAAATTGGAACAATACAGCCTGATTTAAGGGCTTTAGTGCCAGAATTGTTTGCAGCATAGGGCATCACTTGTTGCAATGCCAGGTTGGCTGCTAGCGCCATGGCAATGGCAGGTAAGGTGGGAGCAGTGTATGCATTGGTCGCAAGCTTAATCACATTGTTCAGAAGCTCAGTAAGGTGTCCCTTATTTTCAATGAGTCTCCCCTCCAACACAAATGAGTTTCCATAGAGCTTTAGGTGGGTGGTAACAAGATTATTATTGCAACTGAAGTGGCAGAGGTACAAATGGGAGCGCCCTGCCAAGACAACTGTGGTAGTGATTAAGTGATGTTGTATCCCTGACTGCACCACACAGTTTTTAATGGCTTTTGTTGTAGTGTTGTTTGCAACATTGGCAAGCTTGTGCTCAAACAGCCAGAGGAGAGATGCATAATTCCCACCTGTCAAGACATGCTGGGATTGTTAAACAGGGTAACAAAACTGGCAACAACTGGTCCAGGCACTACTAATGGTGGAGCTGCTGCTTGGGCTTGGGTGTGATATCAGTCCATGGTAGTGACAGTGATGCATGTACTCAAGGGCGAAGAAAGAAGGGATAATAGGCACCAAACGGGATAGAATGTTGAGCTATTTGACCTTTATCAGAACATAAAGCTTCTTTTGCCATTGACTTTCAAAAACTGCAACCAGTTGCAACAATGCTTGTGACATCCCTCCATTGTGTCACCTTCATAGTATATCACATGTAATCACCACAAGGGTTATTTTTATACACACAAGAAAGGTCAATACAAAACTCCCATTGCAGCAACATCTATCTGACTTTATTGATGGACAAAAAATAGTTGCCAGTAACCAATATTGTGAAAAAAGCATTATGCATATCAAAATCAATGTAATTTTATTCTCTTTCTTGTGATTATTATTTTCAAATCAAATTACACAGCAAATAAAAGTGTCTCAAATGAGTCTCAAACACCTCAATTTTTCTAGCCCAATTTGAGACATTGACATTAAATTTGAGCCTGATTTGAGCAGTGTGATATCCAGTCATAATTTGAGTCTTTTTCTTAAACTTTTGCAACCCTTTTTTGGTCCTGATAAATTTCCAGAAATTTAACATGCAATTTCAGATGGCAAATTTTCTCTTGGGCTATTTTTAGACTTCAACCTCTTTTAGCTAGTGTGAGAAAGTTGATTACAATTTTTACCAATAATTTTTTGAATTGAATGAATCTAAATTTTTCTATGTCTCTCTCCACTTCCTTGACTTTTTGAAAAAATTGGAACATATTACCTCAATATTATTCATCAATCAATATTTTTTAATAACACATATTCTAGTTTCTTGTAAAATTTTTCATTTGTCATTCCTTGATAGGCAACATACAGTCAAACCTCCATTGGGCTACAGCAAATTTGATGTCCCCCCTTTCCTTCCTTTTGGTGAACACAGCACCGCGCTGTTGTCACAGTGCTACTATTAGCAGGTGCCCTGCCAGGCACATTCTGTGCTTATCATGAAAATTTTGGGGAAGTGACTCTTGCAACAGGAGTATTCTGATGGTCTTTGGCTGTCTGTACAAAATCTTGCCTGGGTCACATCTCCTCCTGGTGCTGATCCAATCATCCCTTCACCAGACAGTTATCTCAGGGCTGCAACCAACCAGCGCCTTGCACGTTTCTCCTCCAAGCATCACTGCATCAAATTGCAGTGCCGCTACCAGCCAGGTTAAATAAGACATCACAGGGGGGGAGCAACAGGGGGCATTGCAAAACAAGACGTTGTGGGGAGGGGGAGTTGGAGAAGTCCAAAAGGAGATATTTCAGGGGGGGGGTAATGCAACAGGAGGTATCACAAGACAAGGTGTGGCAGGGAAGAGGTGTTGGAGGAGTCTCAAAAGGAGACATTGCAGGGGGAAACACAACAGGAGGCATTGCAAAACAAGATGTGGCAGGAAAGGGGCATTGGAGAAGTCTCAAAAGGAGACATGCAGGGGGGAGGCATTGCAACAGGAAGCATTGCAAAACAAGACAATA
>JALLPE010001892.1:0-10717 GCA_036940025.1 Conticribra weissflogii
AAGCACGAAGAGTAGCAAAAGCACGAAGAGTAGCAAAAGCACGAAGAGTAGCAAAAGCACGAAGAGTAGCAAATCTACTGACGAAAGCAAGGCATCAAGAAGAGAATCAAGCTCGGGATCAAATGATCATTACACATCTGAGTACGACATTTCACCAACTTTCATGCCTACGGTCTATAAATACGAATCATATCTTTCTAACGATGCAACATATCCACCAACGAAGCAAAACACGCCAACAGTTGGATCAGAAATGAAATTGCCCCCAAGCTCGGGATCAAATGATCATTACACATCTCAGTATGACATTTCACCAACTTTCATGCCTACCGGTACAGTTGGATCAGGGTTTACATTACCTCCAACGTCTCTACTTGCTCCTATAAATACTTGCACTTCGGAAGACAAGATTGAATGTTGCGATCAACAAGGAAGCAACAGCGAGGAATCTCTTGCACGTATTTGCGCTAATTTGGGATGCAGTGTTGACATATGCAATACGAAATCAAAACCTTGCACTCGTTTTAGACAAAAGCGATGCTGCAACAATATGAAGAAATGCGAAAAGTTTGGCTGTAGATACAGTGATTGTCCGATGTGACGTCCCGTCATATTCAATCGAATGTAATGGTAGTGCTAGGAAAAGTCAATGGATGATCTCTGTAGCTCTGTTACTTGAGATACATTTTGTGCAACAATTCTGCCATGAAAAACCTATCTTTCAGAAATGATGAATTATATACTCCGTCGTGGAAAGTGTTCTGGTTCTTTGACGTGGTCAATCTTATCTCATGTGGTTGAATTTTCATTTTTGTTTCATTGTAGTATTACAAAGCGGTTAGGGTTGTTGGCTGTTAAAACGATGTCCAATATTCATCTCTTATCATAATGCAACGTATTAATAATACTGGAGTCGGATTACGAGAACTGTTGATCAAACATTCAATGCAATGCACTAGGTATTGGGAACAAAATATTTGAAAGTCTAATTGACACTTAAGACGAGACAAATAGTAAATGAAGTAGTGGTTATGATACAAACATCACAATGATGAATGGACTCTGTGTGGAAACCTTCTCAATCATTTGCAACCCATACTCTAAGCTGAAAACGTCGAGAACTCGGACTCCAAACCAGGAGAAAACATCGAATCTCTCGGAAATCCGTCTGCATTCATGGGCTGAATTCCTAGATTCCCATGGTCTCGTGTATAAATATATGCGTGATCTTCGCGATCGTGATATTCTTCACCAATGTCATTACAATTTCCATCATGGTGATAATTATCGAACTCATTCGCATTTCTAGATTTCAAACGGACTCCAGGCGGAACGCTGGGAATCTTCCAACCTCCTTCGGGAGGAATGTCGTTTTCGACGCCCTCCACTCTCAACAGTCGACAATAATAGTAGCAATCGCTGAATTTTACATCTTCGCAGTCGGGATCGATATCGACTCGTGCCAAGAACCAAATGACATGATCTGGGGAATCAGGGCATGGGATGCGGAGGATGCACATGTCATAGTAACGGTTGTTCGATAATAGGACGGGTGGTCCGTCTTTGAAATAGACTGGAGGTTCCGTTTCAGAACGATGGTTTTCAGAATTGCTGTTGCTGTTAGTGAGGAGGTAAACTCCATTGACGTAAGGAACGCCTGAGTCTTTGATGCCGACACAGGGTGGAGGAAAGGATGTAATAGTTTGCTCGTCGTTGTCCGTGAGAAAAACAAGAGATGGAGTCATGTTGGAGTTATCTTTGAAAGGAGGTTTCACTTCCGACGCGTCACAGATATTATGGTGGCCTGCATTGACGTTACTGCGGTCATTCGATTGCCCTGCACGGGATTCGTTAGGATATTGTCTCGAAGTCACTTCTTCGAAAAATGATCCTGCGACGGAAACATCGCCTGTCAAATTGCGGGAATCTCCGGTGTGGGAATCTCCGCCTTTGTGATGATCTCCTTCGCCATCGGTTGTTACCGAAGGTGTGAAGGAAACTGGTTCGAAAGTGACTGGTGACAGTAGCATATTGGAGAATGCAGTGGATAGGGTGCTTGATTCACGGCGAAGAAGGGTTGGTGGAGGAGAGATCAGAGATCTCGCCTTGCTTTTGAATGAATGCTGGGATCGGTCGGATAGTTGTGTCTTTTGCGATTGGGATGTGTAATTTGGCTGTCGTTGCTGCACATTGTTTTGCTGTCGTTGGGGATGATGGTCTTGATGTGAATTGGAATGAGTCGATTGGGGTGCATTTAATCGTGAGTGGTGAATGTGATTTTGCTCATTGGATTGCAAATACAGAGTAGGGTCGTATTCAGATTGCCTTCGGCTCCGCACGGAATCATAGTGTCCTGGGGGGTTGTTATAATTGTCGTGTCCGTCATTGTGTTGAGACCCTTTGTGGTGATGACGGTGAAAATTCATATTGTTCTCGTCCTTTTCCGGTGTTATAGTTGAAATCCCACGATTATTGTGACGGAGTTGAGTTGTGTTCACGAAATCTTCGTCTGGATCCTTGCTTTTTGAAGATAGATTGGATTTGGTCCTTGGTTGTAAACCACTTATAGGTAACATGGAACCGAAAATGTCATGTGTCTCGTCGACATCTTGTCCATCTAACAAGATAAGATTTTCCGCCTTGGCAACGATGTGTTGTTGTTCTTGTCGCCTTTGCATTTGATTCTGAGCTCCATCGCTAACACGGTTGTTATTTTGACCTCCATCACCATCTGGATATGCAGTGTCACCGTTATGAATCTCTCCATTCAAAGAGTCCCTTCCATCCACACCATCAGGATCACCGCCTCTACGGTTGCCACTTCCACCACCACCATTGGTACTAATTTTTCCATGATCAACTCCATCAGTCTCTATCTTGATCTTCCATCTCCCAAAATCCTCCCCATCCATAACTAACTTGACAATCTTGCCCCTCCTCCCATTCCACCCCTCATTCCTCTTCAACCCCTTCAACTCCACTCTCCTATCCCTCATCTTCCTACTAAAACTCCTCACTTGCCCTTCCACGTAATCGACGTGTTCGTGCATTTCTTCTTTTTCCTTCTTGGCCCTTTCCAATTCGCTCAAGGCATATTCTTCTGCTGTCTTCGCGTGTTCGTATTCCGCCTGAGCTTGACGAAGTGCCTCTTGCGCTCTTTGGGTTCGTTCTCTCGCTTGGAGGGCAAGGGTGTGAGAGGTGCGGAAGGATGTTTTAGTGGTTTGGTGATAGTGGTGTGCGGTAGTTAAGATGGTGGATAGGGTGGCTAGTGGAGTAAGAGGAGTTTGCGGAAAGGAATGTGATGAATTATTATTATTGTTCCTATTTGTGTTGATAGATTGAGGGAAATTGCTCGGCTGAGAATCGGTAGATTGTGTGAATTTTATGGAGTTAGCTCCGCTGTTGCTGGAATGTTGTTGATGTTGTGCGTTGTGGTCGGCTTGATTTCTATTGCTATTGTACGGAAGTAGATTTTGCGGGCTTTGTGGATTTCCTTTTATTCGCGGAGTTTGTGAATTAGAATGGGACGAGGGACGATGTGCCGATCTTTGGCCTTGCCTCGTTATTTGTTGATCGGTGCGGATGCGTCCACGAGACTCATCTCGATCGGATTGGTCGTTCTTTTCTGTTATTTGATGTCTGGTGGGATTGCGATCGTCATGAACGCTGTAATGCTGAGGTTGGTAGCTTTGCCCCTGTGTATAGGAATGATTTTGTTCTTGATGTCCATGGTCGTAATGATGATAGCTTTGATGCTGCAAATGCTGCTCATGCCGTTGCCTCCCGTGATGCAAATGTTGCATCCGCTGGCTCATCCTCCGAGACTGAGACGGCGAGAACGACGAAGTTGGTGACGGCTTCATTAGCACTACGTTTCAATGGTGTTCTTCACATTTCGGCTCATGTATGAAACACGTCATATCAGGTAGGTTTTAATAGCAAGAATTTGGACAAGATGTGCGGCCGGGCTCATGCAACACAAATACTTCTGTTTGGTGTATCGTTGGGGGTCTATGATGTCACTTAAACATGAACCAAAAATTGACAGGAGGCATTGTAAATGATGTTTGAGAGGCGATCGTCATGGTGATTACCGTGCTCCCAGCCCAGTCTCGGGTTAGGTGGGATGATTTTGTTGAGACTCGTCTCATTTTTACTTCGCTTCGTTTGTGCCGACAAACTTAAATTTGCATAACTGAATTATAGTATTCAGATACGTATGATATCAAATCGATTGAGTCCTTCTTAAACACTGCAACATCTTCCCACAAGTTCCGTTCGCGCATTAGATCATCTCACCTTAGATTAGGCT
The DNA here is from genome assembly GCA_036940025.1 of Conticribra weissflogii. Taxonomy (NCBI): domain Eukaryota; phylum Bacillariophyta; class Thalassiosirophyceae; order Thalassiosirales; family Thalassiosiraceae; genus Conticribra; species Conticribra weissflogii. The sequence continues at coordinate 4,313 of JALLPE010001892.1, forward strand.
TTCTCATACATAAATTTATTTAACATAGGATATATTAGTCTATGCGAGTTTGGCAAAAGAAAGTGGGGCGATGAGAAACAAAATTTGAACGGAAAATGTTGAGTTTTCATGAGAACTTTTCGAGTGCTATTGTTGTTGTTGAGCTTTGTACAATATATAAAATATTGACAGAGGAAGTTGGATGCTCAAGGAGCATACTATCTCTTATTCAACAAAAATGACAGAACTCACATATGGACAAGAAAAGTGTTAGCGTGTTAAGATTAAAAATTTCATTTTTATATCTTACCCTATGTCATTGCAAAAGGCACATTTTTTGTGAGAGCAGGTATTGCTTTTGGAAAAGGTTTGCAGCTGCAGGTGGTTTTATGCGGTTTGTTGCCTTCTTGATCCTGTTCTCATTCAAAGCAACTGTCTCTCTTGAAATCACTCTCTCCTTTTAGGCAGTCGTGTTCCCAGGAAAAATTATTTTTGACATTTTTCCATTTTGAATCTTGTGAAAAGTACAAAAGTACATTATTTTTGAAAAAGACTCCATCCCTTGTGTAGGTTTTTCCTTGCAAACAATAGGAATCATTGCAGCAGCAATGGGGATGTCTCATGTGGTAGATTGGGATACATTGCTGGTTTGAAGAGATCATAGTGGTTGATTAATTGTTGTTGTTGTTTGGTTTCATTTGGATGCTTTAAAGATCATAACTAACTAAGTTGAAATTTTCTCTTTTTGTGATGGTTATCTCAGAATGAATCACAAAGTAGATGAAACATTGATGAGATTTTGTAAGATGGACAATTTTCTAATATTGCTGACTACAATTTTTCAAATTAAAAAGAAAATAGTTGTGGACAATAGTGACATAACCAGTCTTAACAACACTGTCAATTTTCATATTTCAAAGGAAAGGAGATGTTTTCATGTGGGTTAAGGGTAGACAAGAAAAAGCATTAGGTATCTATTACAAAAAGCAACTTAGGCTGTGAAGAATGATGAATGAATTGTAGTACAATCAAACCTTTCAATATTGGGTTTGTAAAAAAGAATGTGACAGATGTTTTGTTTCCAGGTTTCAGTAAAGAAAATTTTGACTCATGAGGCATCACCAATTTTCTTTGAGAAATGTCTCTTACCAACACCATATATTCATATATTGAAAATGCACCTGTTATTTACAAATTTTTATATCATTAATAATATTGTAATGAACCTTGCAATTCATGAAATGATTAGAATGATTCCATGCAAGTAAAAATTTTAGTATGATGTGGTTATTTTGACTTATGGATAGTATAGTAAAAATTCAATTATGAAATAAAGATTCTCCAGTTCCAATTGGTTAAAAGTTTATTTTTTTATTGCAGACCATTTGAATATTCAAATTTGTTACAGTGTTCTATCATTTTTGAAAGTCATTCATAGAGACTCCTCAACTTAGCTTCAAAACCTACATTGTGTCCCTCCTTCAAGACACAATTTTGTGTGTTCAGCTCCTCAAACTTCTCAAAATGCAACTTTGAATTTGTAATGAATCTTGATCTGTAGTTACATACTATCGCTATGCAGTTGCACAGTTGTTTGACTTGTTTCATGTTGTGAAGTTTGATTTATTTCAAAACAGATTTGTTCTTTCAATCGCACAATATCATTATTTTTCAATTTTATATTACTATTATTTTTTGAGAAAAATTATATTCTCGCCAGAGGGGGGCACATTATTATGTTCCAAAAGAGACTGCGCTACGACACCGACTGTCTAAAAGCGCGAAGACTTCATGAGAAACGAATTTGCCACTCCGATGAATTCTACAAATTCCGATGTAACTTCCAATAATCTATTATGAATGGATGTTTTTAGATAGACATAATAGTTTTTGTTAGATTGGGCTTCGTGAACGAAAGATATGCGTTTAGTACTACAGAGTCCTACAAAGGCAACTGAGTAATTGGAGTGTACACAAGATATATGATAAAAATATGTACATCTTACGATACATCAAAGGAGTGCGTTGGAGCCTAAGATAATTTTGTTGAAAAAATGCTCACAAAAACTACACTAAACCGTGAATCAAACCAAGGAGAAAACTCGCGATCTTGCACCTCAGTGCGTGATTAACAACAAAAAAGCCGATTGATCGAATGATAATATCCAAGACCGTCATCAGAAAAACTTTTATCGAATCATAAAAATTTCAAACTATTTTAAATCATCTCCTTAACAAGATCATTTTTCACAAGCGTAGCAAATAGATTCTCCCCCCCCTTGACCACGTAACCGACTCTTATCTATAAAAACAACAATGAGCCTCATCACCGTTCTCGTTTCCCTCATGGCCTTGGCCCAATTGTCCTCTGGCCTCATCTTCTCTCCCATCCTCCACCGAGCAACTCCTGGGGAGTCGGAAGCCGCTCCAAGACAGTTCCTTCCATCCCGTCCCCCCAATCGATTCCTCAAACTTCTAACTCCAACGCAGTCGACTTTGGTCACGACGAAGATTTGTTGAGGTACAAGCATGAATTACTCGGATATGTCTATGAGAAATCGCTGTCCCGTGGATTCGACAAGCGAGATGAGTGAGCATCCTTCGCGATTCTGCTCCTTCTACTTTCGACGAATCAATTCATGCATATAATCAAGATCCAAATAGAATGAGAAAACCGCACAAAACATCACGACAGGAAATTCCTTGAGGCGGATGCCGCACGTTGATGAACAACATAGAATTTGATATAGAGTACTTCCGCCACCCCATAGAGACTTCAACGAACTCCATTAAACTAATTGCTTTCGACAACCTCAGAACAAATAAGTTGTTAATGTAGATATAAACTGTTTGATCGCTTATTCATACTTCGTCCATTGTATTCACTATCATTGCAACTCTTTTCATAAGTGAATGGACATTCCCCGCCATTTTTTTCGTTTTGGCGATTATTCTGAATTTGATTAAGACGTGTTCAAACAGAATGAAGAGTTGAATCTCACATAATCTAACGAGATGAATTATTTACTTCGGACACAAGTCAAAAATGACCAAACCGAGTGTCTTTTCGAAGATTCCAGCATCAGTTTCCTTTTCCCCTGCTTGCTCCAACAACTAATATCTTTTAGAACATCAATCAAACGTTACCTGTCACAAGGTTATCCAATGCAATGTAATATTCTACACCAAGAGATTCAATGAATGAGATTGATAAGTGTCAGGTTCACTTGGTTTCATTCGTTTCAACGTCACCATGCAATAATTACGTATGAAGAATGATTTATGGAACCAACCAAAAGATTCAAGTCATCCATCTAGTGAATTGCCCCAGAAGCATCATCAAATATCAAACAAGATGGCGCGAAGACGTAAATGCTTAGAACGGAAACAAAGAGTCCAGAGATTTCTTACTGATGACGCTCACTACGATGAAAAAATATTGTCATGGGATAATAAGCGAGTTTGTATCAGAGGGTAATTGTCCTTGTTGTTGGTTGCCATACCGGTATTGCAACTCTATTTGATTATTGAATTGAAACATTTTTCATGTCAATAATCAAAGCAAGCATTGCATGAAAAATAAACCAAAGAACAATGAAACCATACTGAAAAGATTGAGAAAGAGACGTGAGTAGCGACGTGTAATTGAACAATATGACAAGAAAAGACTTCTTCCGCCATGAGTATGTTAAATGTTCGGGAACAATCTCATTTCGTACTACTGCAAGAAATATGAGTTTTGGAATGGCAAAACAGTACAAGACACGGACAACATGAAGTCAATGAAAAAGTTTACATTTATGAGTGACCTAAGTAACGATCTTTTTGGAAGCATCAAATGAGTTTTCCATTCCCCAACTCGGTTCATTTCATCCCTTGTAGATCGATTCGACACAATCGAATCATCTCACACCATCACTGTCACATTTTCGAATCAAATTATCCCCAAAACAAAAGTAATACAAAAACATGAACATCTAATTGACCATCGGTGCCGAAGTATACTCAGGGTTGGGTCCTTCCTCCGGCACTTTCTTCGTTTTCTCCAGTGCAACCTTCGTTCCCGCTCCGATTTCCTCCTCTTTCGTTGTCGTCTTCTTCTTCCCATCCAAACCCAAAGGCCCCAAAATCCTCGGCACGACCTCCGTCATCACCGGCTTTACCACCATCTCCTCCCCCTTCCCCACCACCGGCCCCACGATCCTCCACACCGCCAAAATGACCGGAGTGACCACCCGATCGTCCAACTCCTTCAACTTGGGCACGGCCACGTCGCTGTCGACGGTCTCCAACTTCATCTTGACGGTCTTGTCGAGGATTCCCGCCGCCACGTGCTCGGTCAGGCCGAGGAGGTTGGAGAGGACGGGGACGGTTTTGCCCCAGGACCAAATGTTCTTCGTGGCGCCGTAGACTTGTTGGGCCAGGTCGAAGTGGGCTTCTTCTTGGAGTTCTTCGGGGGGCGAGGTGGGCGGGGAGGGAGAGGGTTTGGGAGGGAGCGTTTCGATGGCGGTGGGTTTGGTTTCGGGGATGGGGGCGGTCATGGTGGTGGTGGTGTCGGCGGTGATAGAGGCGGCGACGGGAAGGGTTTCGGGGGTGGCAGATTTCTTGGCGGTGGAGTTGGTAGATGACTTCTTGGCCATAGTGACGTTGGCGTTGCTTGGGCTGCTGGAGAAGGTGGTTTCTTCGGGATGGATGTCGTAGTCGTTTGCGTTGGAAAATATTATTTCGGAAGGAGCGCGGCTCGAATTGTAGCTGCTTTGAGATATTACCGCGATGGGGTCGTTGCCAAAGGTCAATTCTTCTTGATTGGTATCGTCTTCGTCGCTACTCGAATCGGCAATGGAAGAAGCGGCAGGTGTGGCGGTGCTCTCGTTGACGATGCTCTCTTGGGCAGTAGCAAAGCTGGTGTTGGTGGCGATGGATTGCTGGGACGGCTGTCGTCTGTGAGCAAACGGGGATAACGCGTTGAATATTCTGCGAGGTTGGAATCTGGCTTCGTCGATGGCGGCGGCTAAGGAAAATGATGTCAAGTCGGATGGCTGTTGTTGTCGTTGCTGTCGTTGTTGTCGTTGCTGTTGTGGTTGTGTTGGTTGTTCGTTATTGTTAGTCGTTTCCATGGAGGCTTTTGCCCTGTTCATGGATGAATAAGGCAGCTTCGCTGTGATTGCCTCAAGTCGTGTTGGTTTTCAATAATGTTTATAATCGATTCGATTCTTTCGAAGCATCTCAAAGCGAATTCTTCGCAATCCACCATAAAATTCTATCGTAGTACTTCTTGGAGTGGCAGAGATAGAGAGATAGTGTATGAATCACCAGAAGCAATCGATCATTGAGAGAGATCTTTTTTTGAACATCACAAACAACAACCAACACGAACGCGGAGAGAGACGACGAGGACGAGCTCTTTGCGGCGCCAGCATCAGGTCGTGTTGCCATCACCACTGATGGAGACTGATGGGCGACGTCATTTCGACAAATGGGGGAATAGGTACAATCTTTGTCAGTTCTCATCGTCACTATAATATAATGCTGATATTCCTAATTTGTTCTACTGTGGGTTCTACCATACCTTCTCAGATTTGCGTGAGCGCTCCCTACGATCGATGTTTTTTTTGTTTTATGTATCATATGTTACTTATGATTTGCGATGTATGATACGAAAATTATAACAGTAAAAAATAAACAAGAATAACAAATAACTGTCAAATTATATTAAGATAGTGTTTTGAAATCAAACAGAAACATCACAAATATGAAATGGTAACAAAGAAAGCATGTGAATGCTAAAAAGTAAAAATATTCCAAATTAATGATTTTAGAATGATTCTAGAATAAAAATATAATTTAGTAAGAAAACAATAAACATTTCAAAAGTTGATCCAATTTGGCCAAATTTTGTCAGTGCTATTATATTATTTATTCTACAAACTGATTGCTATACCATTCCAGCCAAGGAGAAATCATTTCATTTTTCCTTTTTGAAATGTTTTTTACTACCTTACTTAATACCATTTTTATAGTGGAATTAATGTTTAACTCTTCAACATGAGAATTATCATTTCATTTTGTAAAAACTATTTTTTTCACTCTTTATTGTTTTGATTTTGTATTTGATTTCAGGCATTATTTTCATTATTTCTTATAAGTTGCTGTGATTTTGGTTAAAGATTAGCATTTTTGTGCTGAAATTAATCATCATTGAATAGAAACATTTCTTGACATCAGACTTTGTTAATTTTTCTTTTTTGTTTGTGAAAAAATGTGATTTCTGAAAATATTGCATTTTCATATAATCATTCAATCATTTGAATATTTAATCATATGATTAATTAATCAGTTAATCAGTTAATAAGGCAATCAAATGATTATTCAGTTATTCAGTTATTCAGTTATTCAGTTATTCAGTTATTCAGTTATTCAGTTATT
>JALLPE010001893.1:0-10708 GCA_036940025.1 Conticribra weissflogii
TCCAATGCTATTTTGGTTGGGGTATTGGACATTGTCAGGATCAGAGACGTCACATTGTTGTCTACATCATTAAAAATGACATTGGCAAGAGGGATGAGCCCAAAAAGGTCTCCATCCTCAGATAAGACCACACTCTCATTTTTGTCCGCAGAGTCACTGTCAATGCCACTAAAATCACAATCCTCAACCAGATCGCTCAAGAACAGTATGCTGCTGGCCATCGTAGATGCCAATGCTTCTTGTGGATGTTTGGTGGTGTGTTGGGAGATTGTGTGTTGAAAATGATGATGATCAGCCCAGTGGTTTCATTGTGAGAGGACGATTGGTTGCAAGGGTTGATTGAGAGTGGCCCATCATTTTTTGGCAATGAATAATTTTTTCACGTGTTGGCCGGCAGGTAAGGGTTAAAAATATCATCCTTCGGAGAATAGCAATGCTTCATCTTTCACTCATCATGAAACTTTTATGTCAACTGCTTAGTACAGGATAGGCATTACTGTAGAGGACAAAAGAGTTTCAATGTACAGAAATTGGAATACAAGACAAACATGGAGAAGTAATAGTTTTACTATGCCCTTTCAATTACTTGTTGTTTCTGAAATCAGGTACCACAACATGATTTACAATCCCACCCCTGCACCTGGATGAATGGATGTAAAAATTATGGCCCCACTGTGTAGACAAATTTATCAATATTTCCAATATCTTAATCTTGATTTCACTGCTAATACAACTAACTTTGCATTCATTTCAAATGCATTGCAAATGGCAGATTATCACTTCATTTGCCTGTAACTGTACTGCTGAAATTTGCAACATCTTTGGATGTCAATGGCTCTGTGATGTTTCCAATTGTTTTGCAAGTATTGTGGATAGAGTAGAAAAAATGTGAGTTGTCACTCATTTGTGGTGATAGTATGAATCCTAATTAATTCAAGCAGTTTTTCCACTGCAACTAGGTAGTTCTTTGAATGTTGATGTGATTCATGATTTGATTGTCACAATAAATGAATGAATTCATTCTGAATGTGGTCAATAGTTTATTTTTCTGTCTTTTCACACTGGCTCAAGAGGCAAATGTGATTTGAGAGGTAAAAGAATAATTAGTTAGGTCTGGCTTCAACGTTCTAAAATGAAGGAAAATGTGGATACTATTGAGATGACATCTTGGCATAGCCAGAGGAATTTAACATGTGTGGTGGTCATTTTCCACCACTATTAATGTTTACTGTGACATAGTGAGATATATGATTCACTTTTGCTGTTGTCCTCTTGAACGCTCACATCCTTTTGACATTTTCTTTTCATTTGCTCATCTAACATCCCATCCTTACTTTCAATATTTCATAGTCTTCAAAACCTGCACAACCAAAAATAGCAAACAAAACCAAGTGTTTCAATAGCTTACATAAAGATAAAATAAACCACGACTCCAAAAACTGAGGTGCAAACTTTCCATATTGTCTTAAACCCTTATTCCAGATATTATTGTTTTCATACTTGTAATAATTTTTATAGTCATCATAGCTCATTTTGGTATGAATTCATGTTTTACAAACAGACATGGCAACTTTTGTAGTGCTGGCCCTCAAGAGATCATTATACCCCTAAAATCATACACTTATATGAGTGTTAGTGTGTGCTAGGACCCATGAAATATGAAACCATGAAATGCAAAGATGCCTTGTTGGCAAGATGTTGAGCAGGATATGAGAAGTACAATAAGTACAACAAGTATTATTTACTATGGTTTACATCCCTTGTATTACTTGTATTATTAGTATAAAGTAATAGTTCTAGACCAGAAATATCTCAAAAATTGCTTCTGGGAAATAAATTAAAATTTTCTGCAATAAAAATTTTACAACATTCCTCCCAATGTTACAATGAGTCTGTTAGTAATTGGGTTTGTCATCATGGTTGATAGTATTAACACTGTGTCAAACTTCCTATTCTTGCAAATTTTTAGTGCCCTGGAATAATGCCAATATCACCATACATCCCCCAATATTATTTTTTATTAGAGATATTCAAACAAGAGATCATGGATTACTTGATAAATGATGCTCACATCCTAAAATTTTGACACATGTTTAGGTTTACCAATTACCTTTGCTGTTTGATTCCTGACACCAAATTCCACCAGAATGTGAAATAATTGTATGATTACTGGATGGATTAGGGGGCAAAATGCAAAACGCAAGTTTGAACATCTTGTGCAAAGGGTAAATGCAAGATTCAACTTACTGGTGTCCTTAGGAAACTGGGACAAAAATCCCAAGAGCAAGAAGAGACAAGAGTTGATTCCTCTCAAAGTTCAACTCAAAGGCATAAAGGTTGTCACACTCGAACTCACTAAGAAATTCAAGACCGCCTTGAACAAAGACCAGGGACCTGCAAAAGGGAAAATAAAAAGGGACAAGGAAAGCAAGAAGGGGTAGAAAATGGATGAAGAAAAGGAGAAATTTCTGACAAAGGATGACAAGCCAACAAGCAAGAAAGTGGGAATCAAAACATGGTACTTGTGTAAGCGCCATATGACTTTCACCATCCACAATTCACTGGATTGCAAGCTTGGCAAAGAATGAGCAGAAGGAAAGCACAACCTAATTATCAAGGCCACTATTCATGACAAGGATAAAGACCAAGATGACAAAACTAAAGACTATGCCATGGCCCTGCTTGCATATCTCAAAGAACAATATAGGGATGATGAATGATGGCTCCTGCAGGCATGGCTTCTTGCACCTGTCCGTTTTCAGACAGAAATGGCCAGGCCCACTCTCAATCTCTCTGCATTCTATCTCCTTGTAATAACCATGTTTTACTCGCCTTTACATTCCTCCTAGAGATCTACGATGTATCCTTATAAATCATCCATTGCAACTACACCAGCAATCAGAAATGGCACTGAAAGAAAATTCAAATTCACTGCAATACCAAGTGGCCAAACTACTTCAAGTGGTGTAAAATCAAACAAGCATACTCCAGCAACTGCCACAGCCATCCAATCACATCCATCATCACCTCCTTCCAAGAGCTCCTCCAATATATTTTGCCTGTTATGTTGCCAAGCCTCCAGTGTTGCATGCCAATCCACTACCCACTAATAAATTGTTGTGTGGTACTCACCTTTGCGCCAGATATGACTGTGTATTGTTCAAGATTGGAGTCAATAGCCAAACCTCACAAACCATGTCAACACTAAACGCCCAGTTCACTGACATTAGCCTTTTTCCCATCTCTGTTAAAGACATTGGCACATCCAGCCTAGAAGTCCAATGCATTGCAACTTCTGCTTTGACATCAAAGACAATCTGGCTTCCAACACTTTATCATAACTCCATAAAGCGTGTTTGTTCCTGGTCTCACCTGCATGTTTCTTTGATCACATCTTTGGACACAAGAAGCAGGGTCTGGGACAAAAATGGAGAATTATAGAGAGGTATGAGGGTAATTTTCAAAACAGGTTCCATATGACTAAACAACATATATACCTACTGATTACTGCACCACTGGAAGAGAACAAAACATTGCCCACAAAGCAATTTTCACTTCATCCAATCCATTTCACTGTTGTGAAAGTGTCCAGATCCTTTGACAGCAACTGCTGCAACCTGACCCAATCATGTACTTTATACAAGACAACATCAATGCCAATCAAAGCTTTGGAAATACAACCAATCATGAAACTATGTCATATATTCCCTTTTTCATCCCCTACTTTTGAGGGTAATTTCCCCAGGAAAACAATCATACTTGGAATTTCCCAGATTAACTTGGGTGTTCCCCACCACCCCAAGCATTATTTTAAAGGGTGATAGGAAACACTTGAATGGAACGTATGAGGATAAAGGGGAACATGAATTCGAACAATTATTAGCTGCATGTGATCTGTAGAGTTACATGCCTTGGACTAATAAATACACATTTAGACACATATCAACCTTGGAAGAGGGGATGATCCAATTTGAAAATTGGGCAAGATAGGCCTAAGCAATGGCAGTACATATTAGATTCCTTGTTGATCAAAATCATTTCAAGAATGTCATCCCTATCCTCCAAATTCCACATCTACATCTGACCCACCCCATGATTTGTATTTGTTCTACTGCACCAGTGCTTTCATCTCACTTCTTTTTCTGAGGGAATCACAGCCATTTTGCACAAGAGAATTTCTATGTTTCTTGAGAGTACCACCACACTCTCCTTGGGATTTAACCTCTCCCATTTTTAAATAGCCTACAATCTTAACCTTTTTCTTTCCACAATTCCTAGCGAATATGTGTCAGTTGATTAATCAAAATCAACACAAGTAGGATTCATTACATAATTGAAGGGATGACTCAACACCCAGCAATACACTGCTGCAAATATATTTGTGAATCACTTTCCCCTCTCCAATATCATTATCTCATGCCCATTTTTCTCTTACAGAATCCATTTTTGCAAGCAATCATTTGATAATTTGAAGTATTCAACACCATCATCATCTGTCACTACCATCATGTCAATGGCCACATTGACAGCAATGCATTTGCCAGCCACCAGTCATTACAAACAGCACTGACAATCTCCCAGTTATTATGGCATCAACGCAGACATATTATAGGAACTAGTAAAAAACCTATGCCCCAGTATTTACCTGGTATACAATACATCTGATTCACACATTCTCCATACTTTTTCGCCTGGTCCTACGCCCAGGAGTCTTCAAAGTAGCTTATGCACAAGTTCAAGTAGAACCAACCTCTATATGGAATTACACAAAGGTATGAAGTCAAAGTACAATAAAACTAAAGACCACACACCTAAACTACCAACAAATTGCTATGACTAAAGGCAAGATGCTAGAGTATGGAACTAGTACCTAGTTTACAAGCAAGCAAGTAACAATAGATGAATGTGGATTCTATTGTACTAAAGTCATTGTTATTTCATATGTTAATGATGGACTCTTCTTGGGAGCATCAGATGAAGTACTTAAGCAAATCATACAGTAAAATGCAGTACTGGCTTTGACATAGATGACCTAGGCTACCCATCAGACAATGTAGGAGTCAACATATATAAGATAGCAAGTAGTGCATATGATTTCAGCAAATGTAGTCTAATAGATACCATCATGTTGGATGTAGGTTTAGAGGACAAGTACACTAATACTGAACCAGAAAATGCATCCTTACACCTAAATTCATTCAAGAACTCCACTGCATTAAACATGAGCCTCAACTACTGTTCAAGTGTAGGCAAGTTGAATTACTTGGCCCAAACTGTAAGACTTGATATAATATATGCTGCTCACCAAATATGCCAAGTACTCATCTGACCCAAACAAGGATTATTGTGAAGAAGTTAGCTCCTTTGTCAAGTACTTACAACACACACATAAGTGAGGACTCAAGTTCATGATGTGCCCAGAGAGAAGGGGACAGCTATTCTTGAGGATTCAAAATAGAATTTATGATGTTATATCTTAACATATCTTAATGCCAAGAGAATGCAGATTCCAGTGCATCACTTAACACTCTGACAATGCCTGGCCACCAGTGAACCACCATCTGCCAGAAGTCCATCCAACAACTGCCAGGCAGATAGTAAAGAGTATCCATTCAGATAAATTTGGAATGTTTTTATTCACAGAATTGGAGATAAGGGAATTCATGTACTATCTTTCATGGACACTATATACATGACATATATAATTATTTAAGTTATGTTGGTTAATATATCTAAAAGATTTTATGTTAAATGAAATAGGTGAGGCTTGATGCATCCTATTTCATTCAACATAACATAAACTGACATTGGTAAAATTTTATCATATCTTGTAATTTGCACTTTTGTTGCCATCATTCTCAAGGTACAATACCATTTTATCTTCTAATTTGACACAATTTCGTTAGTTCCTGAATTTCAGGTAGGAATTTGTACCAAAAAAACAAATCCAAGTTGCTTTTTTGGATTGACGTCTTTGGCCAATCCCATCAACTGTTTTGATGGTGGCTTTCTTCTCACCAGGTCTGCTTCATAATACAATTTGCGACAAGATTCTTCTTATATTAGTACCAAGTCTGTGTGTGCAATACTATAGCACAATTTTAAATTTTGTCCAATTTCTTTGATGATATGATATTGGGTCAAATTTTGATAGATTTTATCTTGTGTGACAATTCATCACAGTTGATTCAAAACGGCAACAATTAGAGACATAATTTTGATTGTTTTTCCTCATTTTATTCTTGTTTGACTACTACTTTGGGTCTTTTGAATTTGTTTTTAAGGTTACTTCTTTACAGCTTAAAAGGAAATGACTGTAATGTATTGTTGTGTTATGATTATATTATTTAGATATGTACCTGGCTCATCTTGTTTGTCCTGCACCACTTCCTTTCTCTCTTCCTATTGATCTCTTCTTATCTTGCAATTGCTATGATTCCCTTCATATTACTCAATTCACTCATTCATGTGTTGAATTCATGCTCTTGTCTTTGACTTGACATGTAGTGGAAACCAATGGATCTGAAAGCTAAAGTACTCTTGTTTACAACCACACCTGAATGTACCATTCTCCCTTTTTTCTCTTATGAGTGCCACTCTCTGATAAATGAAGTATTAAAGATGTATTTTGAAATATGACTTGGATATAGAACCTGAGCCAACAACAATAAATTTGTTGCCAGGTTTTTCCCCAAAACATAGTTAGTTGTCATTCTTCAAAAGTCTTTAATATAGCTTGACATTAATGTCTTTGTTTTTGTTATATATTGTATGATATATCATAATATTTGTTGATTTGGGATCACGTCAATACTTACCAAATCAACATTGGGATTTTTGCAGTTTGCAGTTTTGGCCACTAAACACTAACTATGAATACCACCGAATCTCTAATCAAAAACACACTTATTTCTTCCATTTTGTGTTGAGAGTAAGTGTGTGTGTAATTAAACATTATTGCTTCAATTTTAAAATAATACATCAATCCATGATTCTTAGTGTTATTGATTAAGCTCATTTTTACATTTGTCTTGTTTTAAATATTGAGTATAAAATGATTATCTTATCAATCATAAATAGGGATCATATTTTGCATCTCATTTGAATTAATTTCATTTTATCTTACTTTGTTTTGATTTGTTTTAAATTTTTTTCCCATTACATGAATCGTTCATTTCTATTAGGGAACAATAATTTAAATTACTCAAAAATGAACAATTATTTTATCATTCAAACTTTTTTGATTCTTTTAAATTTTTCAAATGATGACTTGTTGGTAGGTCAACTGTCAAATACAAAATACATCATAAAAAGGAAGAGAATATTTTATTCAATTTTTGGAGAAGTAACTGTTATCCAATTTGATGTAAGGTTGTTCCAGCAGCATCACTTTTTGTTTCATCAATTGAAAATATATATTATGATTTATTGTATTATTTTCTTTGTTAATCTCTGACATAATTTTTGTAGATTTATGAAACCATAATAAACCTTTAAATTTTCTGAATCACTAACTAAAATCAATGACCCTGCACCTTGGGTAAAATTCAACATGATATCTTTTTATTTGTCATTCAAGTTTTGCTTATAACTAAATGCATGCTTGTTGGCACAGAAATTATGGAAATTTATCTGTTGTTGTATCCAAGCATTGTTTCACCACTCATAATTGATGCCAACTCATCCAGATTAAGTAAGGTAGGATTTGAACAAAAAACTGGATAGCTGAAATAATTTAAAATAATGATAATGATGCTAAACAGTTTATGATATTATTACACTATAGAATTCTTAAAAGAAAAATTTACACAATATACAAGAGATCATGATTACTTTGATATGAGCTGCAGACAAAAGGTAGTTCTGAGTTTTAAATTTTTTAGATAAAGCTGAAATTTCAAATATTTAACATTCAATGAACAATAAGCCACAATTTTGTGATCTTGCTTGCCTCACCGTAATTACCATTGTAATGAATTTTCAATGGTTTTTTGTCCTTTTCTTGCAATATAATAAACTTGCAGCAAAAGTTACTCAACCATATTTTCCTAGCACATGTTTGTTGCAAAACATCTTTCCTTATTTTGAAACACTTGTTTTTTATTAGTTTACTATTTTCAACAAGATTGTAGCTCTCAAATATTATATCTTTGAGAGATTACTAAACTTCAGTATATCTGCAACAATAATTAACTGAAATTACAAGAACCATGCATTGATTGCATTGAGTCTAATAACTAGTACAATCACAGTGAACAAGTGAAACAGTGAACATTACAAGGAGTATTATTCTTTTCACACCAAATTTTTTTACAAGACTCAAATTTATTTCTATTTTCTTTCCACCCATGCAGACAGAAAAAGTATGCATCGATTCAGGGATTTTCATGACTTCTCTACAGAGAGATACAGAGTGCCATCTTGTATCATCTTAAGTGGTGGTAATTTTGGTGGGTCACCCTGAACCATTTATCAATGACAGAAGTAGAATTATTTTGATTGTATTGATGACATGAACAAATCTTGCAAGTGTCTTGTTTTTCTTAAAAGCATTGGTATTGGGTAGTACCATTTGAAGTCCTTTTTCTAGAATCCTCATTTTTCTAGGAGTCAGAAAGTTTTCTATGACTTTTGACCTCTGAAGTCATTCAGACAAGAGATCAGTGAATCAGAAAGCATCAAGGACTTCTTTGGTTTGTAGAGAGGGGACTTAGGGAGAAAATTACTGCAACCCTCATTATTGAGGGAAGTAGAATTAATGTCTCATCATACATCAATAATAATTTATAGCTTGTGCTTAAGAAGATTGAGATGTATGAAAGCTAACATGCTTGTGAATGTTAAAGATGAATGATGAAAGTAATACATGGAGTGGGTATTTATCCTGTAGGTGTATCAATGCAAAGCAGTAACATGATATAGAATTGAGAGAAAGTCATGCTAACTCTACAATTCTGAATCAAATGACCACAAACACAAAAAAGATTATCCAAACAATGGAATTTAGATACAAAGAATTCAATTGAAATTGACCTACAATATTTTATTTGTAGATAAATTGAAGCATGTCAATGAATTATCATACAAAAAGATTTACACATCACCAAATAAAGTTAGTAGAACTAAGTAAAGCTGAAAGTAACAAAATAATTGTAAATTTGAGAGAGCCAGTAGAAGTAGTCTATAAAGACAGCATTCACGCCAAAATTTGTCAAATACTAGAAAAATATTGAAAATAGTATATGCTGTAAAGACCTGTTGTGGTGTTTCTTCCTTTGACACATTTCTCCACATCTAGAAAACAAAATGTGAAATTCTTGCTGTCCAATGTTATCCAATCCCTCCAGAAATTTTAGATGCCAATTGTTTAATATTGTATTTTACTTTAAATCATCAAAAGCTCTTCATTGATTGTTCTCTTTTCTTACTGCACACTTTGATTATTCAAGAAAATTCCTTTCTTGGGATGATATAAAAAATTCCTGATCAATTCATTTCAAAATATATTGGTTGATTGATGACATTTAAATATATGGCAAATGAAGTGAAGAGTGAAGCAATAAGTAATTTTCTTCAGGCACAAAATAGATCCATAAGGGCTCAGGTATGATTGCTGCTTATGATTGTTCAGTCAAATCATATCTCTTTTTACAACATCATCAAAAAATCCCAACTATATGACACATTATTATTCAACTTAGAATTTGTAAATACAGAAGAAGATTTTAGTATAAAACATTTATTTATATGCCTTTTAATGGATCTTATGTAATGATATTACCAAATAGTTCATTTAGAAATAATCATTCACAAAAATATAGGCTAATAACAAAGTTCATTAATTAATAAAAAAGGGAAATCAGAGGAGACAAAAAGTGAAAACTTTTTTCTTTAGTTTTTCCTACAACTTTGTCCCTTTAGCACTAGAACAGAAATTGTTCTTATTCATCTGCATCATCAATATTGGTGTAGCCATAAGATAGACATATTTTTTGAGGAAAACTTCACTTCTCTGCTAATGTGCATTGCAACTTGTTGATGATTCAAGTGTATCTTATATCCTGTATGGAAAATAGGATCTATGTTGTAGATATGAATAGAAACCATTTGGTACTATCAGTGCCTAAGTGCCAGAAGGGATCTTTAGTGTCCACAGAGTTGTACACATTGAAGCTGTGCATGATCAAAGAATTGTGACAAAACTGTAATGAACAACCTTAAGTATGCATTTCAGTCCCTGGCTCAACAAGACATTGGGTTGGATTTCTAAAGTCTCAAGAATTCTTAAATTATTGCTGATGTGTAAATTAGAACATTTCATTTTAATTTATGATTTCATGCAACACAAAAAGCTATATATGCTAGTAAGTGCCACCCGCCCTAAAACATATATCTTGCATCTACTGAGCTACACCAATTGTAGAAAAATAGCACCTGAAATTCACATTTGTGAAAAATAAAAAGATGGCAAGCGAATATGTGAATCTTTGTGTCAATCTAGTATATTGTCATATGAAGTGTGCAAACAAATCTTGAGTTTGTACTGACAAAAGACATTTTGTATTTACATGTAGTTACTCTAGTCTACTTAGTACTATTGTAGTATGGAGTGATTCTTCTTATGCCTATCATTTCAGTCAAGCAATGCACTGTGTCCATGTAGTATTATTAGTACAGACTTGCATTATGACAACAGGAAAAAGTCCTT
>JALLPE010001895.1:0-10706 GCA_036940025.1 Conticribra weissflogii
TGGCAAGTTGGTCAAAACTGTTGGTCCAACTAACTTGAGTCCTCAAGTTGAATTTTTTAGCAAGCAACCAACTCCGCGTCCAACTGAAACAAATATTTAATTACCAAAAAATAAGATGTAAAATCATTACTGATTCCTTTTTACTAGGATTGCTAATCTTGAGTTGGATAGTTGATAATCTTGACTGGCCTTAAGGACTTACAAAGCTCCCTGGCCCAGGTGTTGGTGACCTCAAGTAGCCCCCTATTGTCATGCCCCTTTTTGTATAGAGAACAGACCACAATCCAAACAGGTATTGATTGAGCCATGTCCAGTAATTTTTGCAGGAGTAATGATACCTATCTTGAATGGCAATGGTGGATTTCTTCCACTTTGAAAACATTGCAGACCAAGTAGTGGAGTCCAACAGGCTTAAGTATAGGTTGAAACAGGCACAACTGGTGAAGGGTGAGTTTAGGCCACCAACAAGGAAACAAATTGGAGATAAGAATTTTTCTTCTTTTTGTTTTATAATAATCCGTCACCACAAAAAATGGCTTATACAGCTTTATTCCCTATATCTCATGTAGACCAGATTTTTCCTATGCTGCCATGTATACAGTAAATTTTGATATCAAGAAGGTTTAATGACTTTCATACACTGATTGTATACCCAAACAGTCAAATACCAACCACATACCAGAATTTCTGACATTTACCTGCTATATGGCAGACTTAAAAAATAAATTAGTCTTGTTTGAGATTGATAGTTATTTTCTTGTAAATATTGGTAATGTTTCTTTGATATCTCAGATATACCATTAATTAATGGTCATTGACCCAGAATCAATGTGTATCAAAGGACACAAATTTTTCATGTGAAACATAAGTAGATTATTATCAATATATTTGGTCATTAATAGATAAAATTTTTACAGAAGTTTGTTGGTGCATTGTGCAGTGAAATTACACAAACAAGATGTGTCAATCACAACACTCCACACCTCTTGCTCCTAGAGTCTCCCATGTGAGCAAAAATTAGTACATGGAACAGCTTATCTCTTGCAAAGTTTTCCCCTTCCTTGCCCCCATAATGTCTCATGTTGCTGTTTCCCCCCATGCCACTTCCCCTGGTGATATCAAACATCACCATTTCCCCCCGCACCAGTTCTCACAAATTGCTCCCACACTGTTGCCCCCTGTGACATCTCATGCTGTTGATTCTCCCTGCCACATCTCCCATGATTTTACCCCATGCTGCTGCCCCCCATGACGTCTCACATTGCAATTTCCCCTGGTGACCTTGCCCCCTGTGACATCTCAAGTCACCAATTCTCCTTGCCAAGTCTCCCACAATTTTTTCCACACTGTTGCCCCCTGCATTGCCATTTTCCCCTGCAGCATCTCTCACAATTTTATCCCATGCCATTGACCTCCACAGCATCTCACATTTCCTTTTCCCCACAATTAGCCCCATAGCAGTTCTCACCGCAATATCTCATGTCTCCAATTTTCCCTGGCAATATCATCCACAATTAGGCCCCTGCAAAGTCTCACACTGGCAATTTTCTTTGCAATGTGCCCCACAATTTTGCATTTTGCAGTTGCCCCCCAAAACATGTCATGTTGCCATTTTCCCTGCAATGTCTCCCACAATTTCCTCTCTTGCCATCAACCCCTGTAATATCTTGCATTACTGTGTCCCCCCCAAGAGGTCTTCCACAGTTTTTCCCTGTGCCATTTCCCCCTTACATCTCACATTGCTGTTCCACCCAAGAGGTCTCCCACAATTTCCTCCCATGCTGTGCCCCCCCTAAAATGTCTCCCATAGTCCCCCCCCTGTTTCCCCTCTCAATGTTTCATGTCACCTACAAGACTTTCCCCAGGGTCAGTCTTGATTGATAATTGAAAACATTTTAATTCATGGCCTTTGTCAGTGTTGTAAGGTTCAGGTCATTTCAGGTGTTCCCAGTTTGACCCTGTACCAAGTGTCAAATTTGACATGTTTCAATCATCAATACGATGGGTTGATCTGCAATTTTGAACTCACCTTGGATTATTGATTTTCCTGGTCATAATCTCCCACAATTTCCCCCAAGCTGCTGCCCCTTGTGATGTCTCATGTTGACAATTTACCTCTTTGACAGCAGCATATCCTCCAAAGCATGGCGCTTGTCCCTGTGATGTTATATCATTGCCCAAGGTCTCCCCTTACAAGGCCCAATGACTCTTCCTGTGAGGTACATCAACTCATCTCCCCCTTTAACATTTCCCCCTTTTTTTCATGGACATCTCCCTTTACAATGCAACATCTCCCCCTTGATGTCTTCCCTTGTGTCATCTATAATAAATATATAGGATTGTTGGATAACAATGGTGTGCATTCGAAACTGTCTTATGTCAATCACAGATAAAAATTGGTGACAGAGTTGATTGATGTCAAAATACAAAACAGCATTGTGTGCATCAAATATGAGGTAAATTTTTTATTTATGACAACTGCAACCATTATTTATAGACATTTGGTAATTTACAAATTTCTGTTTTTTTAGAAATTCTTCTTTCAGGACTTAGTTTGCTACCAATACACACAATTTTTTTCAACCTATCCCTCTGTATCACAAGTACAGGGGATATTTGGGTCAAGCATTGATGCCAACTTTTCACTGAATAACGAAAATCAAAGGTAAACATGAATTATGCATGACTTGTTTACATGTAAGTAATAACCCCACCTCAACAGCATTGAGTTTCAATTGCATTGATAAATTTCAGATGTAAAGAACTGATTGCATGGCACCTTACTAAGAATGAGGGAAGCAGAATCATTCCCAAAATTTCTTCAACATATTTTCTGAGTTACAATATGAATTTCTTTCAATAGTTTTAAATGGGCCTTGTTTTTGTTTTTACTACCACACATCCCAATAATTGTGAGTTTTAAGAGATAGACACTCCATCTCATAGAGATTCTGCAATGAGGGTATGTTGCCATCACTACTTACTAATTTTGTCAATCCATTCCTTTGTACTGTAGAAACGGATATGTTTTTTGAATAAAAATTATGGGATTTTACAATGAACAAGGAATGAATGATTTTTGGTTGTGATTGATGGCAGTGATATCGAAAATTGCCGAACTATAAAGGCCAACAACAACATTTACCTCAATTGTAGAAATTGGTTTTGCTCATCTGCCAGGGTGTTTTCTTTGGAGACTATCAATGGAGGCACTCATTGCATATGAACAAAGAAGAGGGAGATGCCACTGTGGGTACTGGTAAGTTTGTTCATGTTCAGGTGTCTAAATATTGACCAAAACCAGAGGCTTGGTCCTTTAATAATATTCTATTGAGTAATTTGTGATACAAATTGAATTTATTGGTTTTGTATCAATATGGAATATGCAATATCAGTATTCTTGACAAAAATTGAGAGACGACTGATGATAGGACAATATTTTGCGATCTTTTATTGTATCTCTCATTTTTTGCGCCTTGCAATTTTTTTGTGCTAGCAAATAAAATGATTTCTCAAACCAAATAAAAAGTGGATTAATTAAAAGTAGGTATTTTCATTTGGATATTATTGATTTGTGATTACTTGTCATCAGAGCCATATCATTGGTTGAAACAGGTACAACTAAAAATATTATCCAATTCAATCTTCAAAAACAATGAAGCAGGGGCTTAGTTGGAAATGTCATATATTTTGGATGAATAATGAAGTTTTCAAAATTACTTTTGACACAGAAACACACACCACAGCTTCAATGATTTATAAAGTTGATTTATTGAAATGTTTCATTTTTGCAATTGTAATCTTATATAAGGCTGGGTAATGCAAAACAGGGGCCTCAGCTTTTTTTGATTTGTCCATCAATGCTGGACAGATGGCATCCCTTGAGCAAGTCTCTTTTGAGAAAACACGAAAAACTTTTTTCACAACAAAAAAATAATATCTTGACAGCACAACAGTGTCACAAGACTTGTTCTCAAGTCATCCGTTTTGACATTTTAGAGGGTAGAGATTGGTTGCTATGTAACAATGAGTACTATTTTTTCAATTAAGCTGTTTACATCCTCTAGATGCAAGACAAATTCTGAAATTTGGACCTTTTTACCATTGCCTATGTAGTCTAATCAAAAGAGAAAGAAAAATATTAAGAATGATATGCATAAATGAAAATTGATGATTTTGATCCTGGCTCTGATTTTTATCTGTCAATGACAGGACAGGTGGAGCTGAGGCCCTCATTTTATTTCACCCATTCTTATATCATTGTGAGGAGTTGGAAGGGTCAAGTGACATTGTGAAATATTGGCTTTTCACTTTTATGGGGGGATTCATCAGTGACAGGGTGTTTTTTGGTGGGTGTAGGGGGTTGTCAGTATGGCTTGTTGGGTAATGATGGGGTGTTTGGGGTATTTTCAATAGTTATCAGGTGTTGTCGTGCATTGTCTGTTGCAAGCTTTTGTTGGTTGTTGTTATATTCTTTTTGTGGGATCATAGGAGTTGTTGGGGAATTGTGGGGGGTTGTTGGGATTTCCAAGTTGAATTGTTGGGGTGTGTTCGGGATTTCAAAAGTTTTTGGGGGTTGTTGGGTGATGCTGTTTTTTTTTGGGGGGGGAGGGTTGTGTTGTTGGTTGTTGGGGTTTTACAATATTTTTGTTGAGGGTCCGTGTTTTTCGTTGGGGCGGGGGCGGGTTGTTGCGGTAGAGAGGCTGTTGGGGTAATAATATCATGATTGATTTGGGATTGTCGTGGGCTTAATTTTTTGATGATGATGGTTTTTGGGTCGAGGGATCAATCTGAAAAAATAAATACAATTTAGTACTTACTTCATGATAAAAAAATGAATAAAAAATAAAAAACAATGTTTGTTTAATCACTTCTGGTTTGCTCAATTTTCTACCGCCCAAATAACATCAAACATGATCGATCCGATGGCAAACCTCGACCCCACCGGCGCACCCGGCGGGGACATGATGATGGACTCCATGATGGGCAGCGGCGGTCCCGACGGCGAAGGAAGCCAAGAAGTCTTCGACATGAACGCTTACCGTGCCAATTTACGCAAAATGGATAAAATTCGATCGTTCATGGGAATCGTTTCGGGGTGTGTCGCGGGTATTTGTGGTTTGACCGGGCTGGCTGGTTTAGGTAGGTACATCTATCGATTGATGATGAGGTGCAGTGATGATTGTTCGTTGTTATTCTATCATTTCTTTTCAATTCAAGTTGAGCAATAATTTCGTTACTGAGGAACAGTTCCCTCCGGTGATCTCAACTTTGTTTTCTTCCCACTTCATAAAAATGAACAAACCAAAAACTCCTCCTCATTTATATACATGCATCCAAATGACCAAAACAGCATGCTTCCTTATACTCCACCTAACCGTGTCCCTCTCCCTTTTGGTCTTCAAAATGAAATTGGATCTGTCGTCATATTCACGAGAATCTATGTTGACATTTCTAACGGCAGATTTACAAAAATGCGCCATGTCTTTCATGTTATTTTGGACGTTATTCTTTGGTCTGGTGTATTTATTCTGAGATGGTTTTGAAAATAATGAGAATGAATGGAGACTTGGTGAGAAAAGGCGTTATCGTGATTGTGGTTAGGGTCTCGGTATCAGAACGAGGGGCGGTGGTGGTGATTGTTCACTCAGTTTGAAAGTTTTCGGTGCAAGGCCTTGGGTAATGTTGCTCGGACGGGAAAGTGCTTTTTATCCGAGATTGGCAGATGGCCTTTGGTCATGGTTCTTCCCATTCGGATTTGAATTCATTCCAGCTGACTATGGAGTTTGGTTTCGAAACTGAGATAAGCGGGTGAATATACACAGGGTTAGTTCCATTGAAATAGCAATATCATCCGCAGAGACAATCATTTGTTAATCTGCCAAGAGAGATAAATAAAAATACTGGTGCGTTGTTGGAAGGGTTGAAATTATGTGATAAATCTCCATATTATTTGCAAACAAGAAGTATAAGTCCATCATTACTTCATGTTGTTCGTTTTATGAACTGCAGTAAATACAACATACAACACATCATCGAAAAAAATTCTCACCGAAAAACGCCATTGTCTAATCGATTTTGACTGAAAAGAATCATCCTGTACTTCTCAGCTTTAGCCAATCATCATTAGTAACATAGCAAATAATTATCTATCAACTATTGATACAAGCGAATGAGCTCATCCGAAACCGCACTCGGAGTCAAGACCCCCAAATCCGTAAACAACAGAGTGATATACTTCGCCGGAGTAAAATCGCAAGGAGGATTTCCGACGGACACCGAAGGCGAAAGATTCACGACGTACGATGAGAGATCCGCACAAGCGTTCAAAGATCCATCTTCGCCCGCTTCCGTCTTTTTCTCTTCTTTTCCCTGCCCCCCTTTCGAGCCAGAACTCGAATTCACACTCCAACTCAAAGTGTCCAAAAACGCCAACCCCCCTCCGTCCAACTTGCCCATCTCCGGCAAATCCGCATTGTTCAAAGGATACAACCTGGTAAACTTATAACTCTCCGCCGCCACATAGAACGGCACGCCCAACTCCTTCGCCAAAACCCCCAACGCAAACGTGCCCATCTTATTGACCACCCCCCCGTTCTCCACCACCCCCTCCGCCCCCACCAACACCATGTCCACCTTGACCTTCTCCATGACGTACCCCATGGCCGCATCCAACACCACCGCGGTCGGAATCCCCGCCTCGTCGTAGGCCTTCGCCGTCTTGGCCCCCCCGGCGTCGGGCCGTCCCTCCAACACGATCACGTTGAACCTCTTCTTCTCCACGCGCGCCGCGCGCAGCAAGACCGCCTCGACGACCTTGCTCCGGCCGTGCGTCAAGACCGTGGTGCCCTCGCGGACGAAGGGGCTGGCGACGGAGGAGATGCGATCGCGGGAGGAGAGGGAGAACTCGACGAAGCGGGTGCCCCGCTCGAGCAGCTGGGACTGGAAGTGGGGCGTGGCGGTTTCTAGGTGGGAGGAGGAGCGGGTGACGTGGTTGAGGAAGAGCTCGCAGGAGGAGGAGAGGGCGATGTGGGAGCGGTTGGCCAGGAGGTATTTCGTGGACGGGGCGGCGCTCGTCGTCGCGGCGATGGGAACGGGGCCGCCGCGTTTGGCGAAGGCGATCATGACGTCGCTGGCGTCGCGGAGGTCGGCTTGGAGGCCCATCATGGTTTCGGCGCGGGAGCGACGGATGACGTCGAGGAGGACGCGGATGGCGGCCACGGGGAGGGGGAGGCCGGGGCGTTTGGAGCGAGGAGCGGCATTTTTGGCGTCGGCGTCGGCGCCGGCGTCGGAGGAGGGACGATGGTCTTGGGCTGCGTCACCTTCGTTGCGAGACGACGACGCCAATGACGGGGTTCGCGACAGGTGGTAGCACAAGTCGGCTATGACGGGATGTAGCGCCTGCTCATATTGTTGTTCTTCTTCTCTTTCTTCTTGTTGTTGTTCGTCTTGGTCTCGTTCTCGCTCTCCTTCTTGCGGCTTCATGTTTGCGGACAAAAATAATCAATATCGGTTGGAAGCTTTCTGAGCACATGATGTAATATCATCTGTTTCAATGGCCCATAACCTGAATCATGTGGAGGAATAATTAGGGTAAAATAGGTAGTAGTGATAGGCACAATTGGCCATGGTACGGGTGATGTCTTACACCTGTATATTCATCCAATCTAAAAAAAAGAATTATAAGCTACAGTACTGTTCTAGTTCATGGTGGGATTGTCATGATGTTTTGATGATACAGGTGCCTCCTCTGCTTCATATATCATATACTGAATTCCTACATCTGTAAATGAAATATATACAGGAAGAAATGTTTTCTGACAAATCCTCCCTCCAATGCTGCTTGTCATCAGTCATCATTTATGGCTGTATTTATCTATAATATTAGACATGTAATATAGCCATAAAAGTGTCATGTATCATTAGATTAAGTATTTATCAAAGAATAATATCCTCCTGCATTTTCATGGAAGCATCAGCAAACTCAATATGTGAAGCAGGCAGGCACCCAAATAATCAATCAATCCCGCAGAAAACAGAACAGTAGTGTAGCTTATAATTTTTATGTTAGTTCAGACAAATACAGATGTAAGACAACATCCAGGCCATGGCCAATTTCTATCTACTAGCTCACTAATATTTTACTAGTTTTCAGTCCCAGGAACTAATCAGACTGCCATGACAAGACAAAAAGTGGAGACTCCAGTCCCAATAAGTTTGCGCATGCTCCTGAGACCCCATCACCAAGCGTGAGATTCAGTCAGTAGACCACTGGACCCACACACAATTTCACCAATGACCAAGCAAGGTGTGTTTACACCTCAAAACTCCATAATTTGAACCATTGATACAAAGCCTGTCATACAGATAGCCCGCCTTACAACCAGTCAAGGAAAGCTTGCTGTCAACTCTACTACAGTTGACAAGCATGGGGGTATTCCACTCCGCAAGGCCAAGAGGATGGTACAACACACCACTAGGCATGATGTGAGGAACATAGCGCACAGATTTCAAACCAATGACTGCATGCTCCACTATTGAGACCTACATCACATGGTGCTCACTAACACCATGTTTGCTAGCACCTTGTCACAGCGCAGCATCAAATGTGTCCAGATTTTCAGCTCTAATTTCCAATGGTCACACTCCTACCCTATAAAGACAAAAGGCCAGGTGCATGAAGCTCTATCCCTCATGTTCCAGTGTGAGGGTGTTCCTCCCCTCATGGTTATGGACAGCTCTAAGGAACAGACACTTGGCAAGTTCCACCTCAAGGAGTTCAAGACTAGAGCTGGCTTGAAGTTTTTTTTTGACCAACACTCGCCACAGACTCTGGGGTGACTGATTGGAATATGAGGCCTATGTACCTTTATATATGACTCAGGACATATTCAAGCTTGATGGGGAGGTACCCAAAACTATGATATCTGGCAAGACTGCCAACATCAGTCAATTCTGTGTGCTTGGATGGTATGAATGAATTAATTCCATTTCACCATTGTCTCCTTCCCTGATGGCCTGCTAGTGCTTGTAAAATATCTTGGACCATCCATTGATTTTGGTCCCACTATGACTGCAAAAATTCTAAACCCTACAGGGGAAGTGGTCCACCATAGTACATACAGGCTGATCACCCATTAGAAACTTGCAGATCCCATTGAATGAGACCATATGAAAGCTTTTCTACAGACAGCAGAATTGATGGGGTGTGGGGTTACTGGTTGGCTAGAGGACAACATGAGAAGCTTGGCCTTGGCTGACACCTCTGATACCAAACCATATCTTGACAACAAACAGACTGATAAAACTTTCTTGGCCTTTAATGACGAGGTTACCCTGGAAGCTGGCAATGAGTATGTCCATGACTCTATGCATGGTCAATCCTTCACCTTGTGGACAGTTGTCAGCCGTAAGTGCAATGCTGAGGGAAGTATCATTGGTCGCGCTCATGATAATCACACCTTTGACACTCTCCTTTATGATGTTGACTTTTCTCATGGTGAACTCACCATCCTCACCACCAATGCTATTGCCAGAGCAATGTACACCCAGTGTGACCCTGACAGGATGGACTATATCCTTTTAGATAAGCTCATTTATGTCAAGCATTTGGGCAGTGCTCTCACACTCGACCAACAACAGATCACTGTCAATGGCAGAACCTGCTAATGCAAGTCTACAAAGGGCTTGTTAATCTGTTGTGAGTGGAAGGCTGGCTCCACCATCTTGGAGAGCTCTCCAACCTCAAGGAATTCCATCCAGTCCAAGTTGCTGAGTTTTCAACAAACATGGGAGACACTCTCAAACCTGGCTTTAACTGGCGGGTCTTCCCTCAAGAAATGGGATGCAATCCTTTCCCAGGTGAAGCACCATAATGTCAAGTACTTGAAGAAGACACACAAGTTTGGCCTTTCCCTCCACAAGTCTGTAGACGAGGCCTTAGCAAAATACCGTCACATTGGATCCACCCTATGGGCAGGACCATCACACTGGATCCACCCTCAGGGCAGATGTCATTGCTAAAGAAAAGAATAATCTCCATGATGCCTTTGATGCTCTGGAGGATGGCAGGAGTGTTCCACTTGGATTCCAGTTTGTCAAATACTACATGACCTTTGATATCAAGATGGAAGATACCCATTGCAAAGCAAGCCTTGTGGCCAGGGGACCAATAATCAATGTTCTTGCCACATTCACCTATGCAAGTGTTGTACTACATGACTCTGAATGAACCACACTAATGCTTGAAGTCTTCAACTTGCTGATTTTGATTGCTGTGGAAATGATGAATGCATATAATCATGCTCCATGCAAGAAGAAGATTTGGACCAATCTTGGTTCCAAATTTGGTAAAGACAATGGCAAGAAAGTCATCATAGTGAGAGCCCTATGTGGCCTAAGTCACAAGACTGAGTCTTCATTGTGCACCTTGACAATAACATACACTCCATAGGCTACAAGTCCTGTCAAGCTGACCCCGACCCATGGTACAAGGTGTGAACCTGGAAAGTGGATGCTGGCGGAACTGACTCTTGTTTCCCCTACATGCTAGTCTATGTTGATGACATCCGCTGCATATTTGAAGAACCACATGGTGTAATTAAATGTCCAAAAAATGCTCCCCTTTGAAACCTGACCCAGTTGGAACCCCTGACGTCTAGTTTGGTGCCAAACTCAAACTATTGCAGCTTGAGAATGGTATCTAG
>JALLPE010001896.1:0-10705 GCA_036940025.1 Conticribra weissflogii
CATTTACTTTTCATTTACTTTTCATTTACTTTTCATTTACTTTTCATTTACTTTTCATTTACTTTTTATTTCCTTTTCATGTACTTTTCATTTCCTTTTCATTTACTTTTTAACTTATCATTTACTTTTCATTTACTCTTTATTTACTTATTATTTATTTTATTTTTTTCATTTAGTTTTGATTTAATTTTCATTCACTTTTCACACACTTTTTATTTCGTGTTTATTTACTTTTCTTTTCCTTTTCATTTTCTTTTCATTTGTTTTCATTTATTTTTCATTTACTTTTTATTTACTTTTTATTTTCATTTCATTTACATTTCATTTACTTTAGTCAAAATAATCCATGCTTGTATGGTAATAATAGGAAAACAAAATTTCCCATTCATTATCAACAAGATTCACATAATCTTGCAATCAAGCTGCAAACTGGCATTAATAATGCAGTTACTTATTTTTGTAAGTAAGTATCAATGTGGCCACTTACAACTCAAAATACGTTTACACAGTTATCATCAGATAAACGTGTTACAATTATTGTAAGCTACTGCCAAACAATTTTCCTGTTTTTTGTTTTCAGGCATCTAACATTTGTTGAACATTTTTGGTCATTTACACAACTCCCTTATCCATATTATGTCATTACTTTACAGCCATAGTAGGGTTCTAGATGTTCATATTTCATTTCAAATTTTTCTTTGATCCATTTTCCATTATCAATTTCTTGGTATAAGAAACTTCTGATTCATAAGCAAGTAAATATATTAAGATTGGCATATTCAGATGTCGCATCATGTCATAAGAAAAGCAAAGCTCATTAAAGATTAATAATTTGAATTTTCAGGATCTTTTCATATAATTACCGCATTAAGTTTATACATTTGAAAAGCTACCCTTTCACTGTGTTGGTTGAATATACCACCAATTGTCAGCCAGTATTACTACATAGATTTGTACTTGTATCTGATATCACAAATTCGCATCATTTTGTACAGGTATATTTATAACTGGTTCCTACCACCTACCACATACTCCAAGTCTCAAACTTTTTCTTTATTTAACCATGGGCTGCATAAGTATCTCCCAAAAATGAAATCAGGATATTTCAACCTTGGCAATTAATTAGGAGTTCTTTCAATCACTTGAAGGCGATCTCTGCCTCGGAAGAGACCAACTTAGGAACAGCAAAGACGGTAATAGCTCGATTGGTGAAAAACGTAACATATATCTCGACGAACAAAGTTGATATTGTACATCATTACATGATTATACTAATTCAATTAATATAATTCAGTTGATAAATGCTCAGGAACATCATGAGAGAGAGTCCCGTCTATAAGTAGACGCAGCGCTTAGAACAATTCCATAGCTTGAACACTGCTACTGCCGAGGAAAACGAGGTCTGAATGAAGATGGAAATCGGCTACTTTTATCGAGCAGTTAGTCTTACCAAGTTCTTCCCAGACCGTGCTCGCTGAACTTGACGTTGCTTGCGAAACGTCAGATCCAGAATATTGGGCATTATATGCTTGTCGAGGTATTTGCGCAATCTTTCTATAAATAGTGGCCGAACTGATGAGTGTACATTATTGTGCCCCATACCTTTGATAAACAAAGGTTCCGCCCGATATGGCTCAATGATTGTTTCCAGTAATCGCTCCGAGTGATTGAAGGGGACTATGCTGTCTTTGGTCCCGTGTATAAATAGTACCGGAGACCTTATTGATGGGGCAAAGTCGACATTTGGAAATCGATCCCCTGGAAGAGTGCAACCGCTCTCCAACACAATCCTGTACACCGACAGAAAGGGGGCGTGTAAGACAAGTCCGGCGACGGCGTCACCCTCTTCAGCTGTTCTGGCGGCAAGGTAACATGATGGACCTGAGCCCAATGATCGTCCATAAAGGACTACTGATTCTGAGGGTATTTGAAGCACGTCTTTCAGGTATGCGTAAGCTGCGTCTATGTCAGCGAAGCAATATTCCTCTGATGGGTCGCCTGGACATCGTTGAGAGGAATTCAAAGTTAGAGCAATATCCAGAAAAGTTGAACAACTCTTCGACTGTAATCACAACCGACCTTGATCAGTTGCCAACCCATAACCGGTGTAGTCATAAGCAAAAATATTTACTCCCAGCATTTTACTCAGAAATTTGCACCACGGGTATATATTTCCAAGGTCCTCTGCGTTGGCGTGAGAGTATAAAATTGTCGGGACGCCCTTTCCCAACCGGCCCATGGCGGCCCCGACCTCTAGCTCTTTCGGCGTCCGGATTTGAGGCGTCGCCGGCGGCACTACTGTCCCACCATAATGGTCGTTGCTTGTCCCACCGTCTTCCCCCGGAAGAGGGGACCGAATACCCCCATTCTCGTTTTTGGCACACTCAATAAAGAAAGCAGGAATGCGTTTGCCGAAGGAATTTGTTAGCCAGATGACCTTCGATTCCTTCAGCCGAGTGGGAGGAGGCGGTTGAAATAGAAGGGAACTGATTGCGTCTCCCATGATAACGCCGTGAACTCGAGCGCCCGTTAAATATAACTTTGTTGCTGTGGGAGTGTTGACTGGCTCCCAAGGAAGAGATGGCCAGTTCGGAAAACCCTGCGTCTCTAGACAACCCGAATTCAATGGCAATTATTAATCTTCAGGGGCCTATGTATCGACGGCGTCAATTGATGAACTTCATACAATATATTGATGCAGTCCCTAAGTGACTTAAGATAATATTCAATGTTCCTCCCCCACGCAAATCACGAATACTTCTGCTCGTCCTATAGCCGATGAATGTTGTTATGACTTAATGGTTGCCATTCCGCTGTGGCGGCATTCAAAATACAAGGAAAAACAATTTTCTTCGGGAGGTCAGCGATGAAGTCGTTGGAGGTGATGATTGCCAGGGTTTTGCACTCTCTATGGGAGGTTGATGCCTGTTCTTGTCTGTCACCATCGAGACCAGATCGCGCCGACAGCGAGGTGAATAGGTGAGAGTCGAGAGAGAATTCAAAAAATACTCCTACTAAATGTACAGTATTACTTTACTTTTGTATGGCATTTTACTTAGACTGGTTTAAAATACACGTAATATTACGATAAAACTTGCTAATATGCACTTTTTTGTTGTTTTCCCGTAGGAACTCAGTATTACTCTCTTTGTCTCTTTGGAATGTGGCAAAGAAAGAATAAACGGAGAAGATCATCCCAGCCCGTTTCATCGAATCGGCATTTGTGAACTCTTTTCAACGCGCACCTATGTGGAAAATATTCGGTATCGTTTTCATGATATATCATCATAAATGAATAAAGCTATAAATCAAAATTTAAAAACTAAAACAAGTCAGAAGGGATAAATACGTAGATAGAGAAAGAAGAAACGAGCACAATTAACTCTCTCTTGTTTTGATTGTTCTCTTAACTTGATAGAACAATAAGACAATGAAAGAGAAATTAAAGAAAACAAAATTCTTCATCCATTCATCATACTTGAATACATTTATTCCCAAAATAAATTTATACTGAAAAATCTGTATCAGTGACGAAAATAATCAAGCTTATATGATTTTATTCTTGTCTTCATTCCTAAATGATTCAAATTTGTTCGTGTGGATGTTTTGGTGACTGAGATTTTTCAGAGTTAGATTTCATGGCGAATTTCGGCGGGCAATTTCGACACTCATTTTGTTTCAACAAAATAAAAAAAAAGTGACACGAAGTTTTTGGTCTTACATCATGCTTCCTTATCTCTGTATCTTCCACAGGCTCTGCTACAATGGAAAGAAAATAATGGACAGATGGAATGGGTAAATGGCTCTATGGCATTTGCAAAAATGGAATCACCACAAGTTCAAAGCGATTCATTTGTTGAAAGTGTTGTGTTCTAATATAAACTGTTTAGGGAGGCATCCTGCTTTCATGTAAACTCAATCAACACAGCTTGTTTGCAAACCATCATGCTTACATAGCAATCAAATACAAGTTAATCAACTCTCAATGTCATTCAATATAATAGGTCAGAGGGTCATGTCATGATTTATCATGACCAATCTCTCCCTGTGTGAGCACAAACAACTGGATTTGTATATGCAGTTGCAGAAGTGCCTAAAACTTTTATTATATTTCAAACCTAGCCTAGATGAAGGGCATCTGGTTTGATAAAGGGATGGAATTTTCCTTGTCTTGTTCAAAGATACCAAAGCTAAAGGATGATCAAAGTCACCAAATTAGCTGCATGTTGCCAAAGTGTAATGCTCCCAAAGAGACAACAGGATCTAGCAAAATTAATCAAACTGCAATTAATGGGTAATGTCAATGAAAATATTAGAAAAGACCACTAATGAACACAAGTTAAGTCATCATACAAAGACCATGATAGTCCCCTGTATTTTTAATATCTTGGTAAGATTAGTGAAGGCCTCAACCGATATGACATTTACATTAGATTACAAATTGCAAAAGCCTTCAACTGAACAAGGGAATTTGACCACTGTAGTTCTGATTTTCCTTTGAAAGAGAAGGCTTGTTTGAGTTGTCTATTACAAATGTAGACAATACCACAGTAACAAATTCACTATTATTCTGCAAGAAAACTGTTGCAAGAGCATGATTTTTTCATAAGAAAATGTCATCTGAGGAAATATATTTCCTCCCATGGATTTACAGCAGATGTAGTGGATGGATGATACAAAAGCAATTATGTATTATACATGAGCACTTCTACATAGGGTTTGAAGAATTGAGCAGCAACAAGCATGTGACAATCACATTGAAGAATAGATATACAGATCTCAGGTTTTGATAGGATTCATACACCTACCTAATGTATTAGAACACCATTTTGGTTAATTGTCCAACTGAGGACAGGTTTATGCTGATCACTGAGCAAAAATAAGGTTATTATGATGGCATCCCAATGCTCTAAAAGTCCAACATTCAATAAGAATATCAATGACTTTTCCTTCTATCATCAGCATATACATAAGAATTCGATAATAATTGTGTTGTAATGAGATATTGCATTGTCAACATGACTGAATCTAAGGTATATTTTGATTAGTTTGTTCATACTAAATTATCTGTACAGCCTGGCTAAATGTCAATAAATTTTCTTCATCAAAAGCAACAAGTGTGATTTTTCCATCTTCTTAGAGAGCATGTTTCTCAATATTTGAAAAACTGGTGGTCACAAAGTAACATATCTGGACATTGTTGTACTAAAGATTATTTCATTTTTTCATACCACTGTTTTATGTTATATATATGGGCACATTTTCTTCATGGCATCACTATTCCTCTCTTGCCCAAGTCAAGTTGATCCTTGAGCCCAATTGCAACAAGTAGGGTGCACACTCTTAGGAAGTTGTTGGTGATGATTTGTGTGTACATGTATGGGATAGATCATAATGTAAAATATTTCAGTTGAATTCCAACTGAACCCATATTTATGAGGTCATAATGTACAAAATTTGATTGGCTTCCCTAGGCTCAACAAGTAGCTAAACTTCATCAGGAATTTCATTTTGATGAGTACTCTCTCCATACCCCATTTTTTTAATATTCTTGATTCCACTTTATCTTTTGCAACTTGTGTTTTCATGATTTTTCATCTACCTCAGCAAACATTCCACATGCCAAGTGATATCACTGTGTCAGTTATTGTATTGAAAACATTTGTGAATTTTCCATGACACCTATTCAAAAAGATGTTCCATCTTTGTGTGTGTTGTTGAACAATATCATTTCAATATTCAATACAACTAAACTTCCATCAATGTTTTGCTCTAAAGTGCGTTTCATTTTATATCAATGACCACCCTCACCAGCTTCTTTTTGACTCTGACATTTTACATATGTATCTGTCTTTAGCTTTTTTTTATATTCCTTGTTTGCTGTTGTGTAAGATTCATGAGTGGAGGTGTGGTAGATTGGTTGGAGGTTCATCTGGAACAATAAACTTCTTTCAAGTGGAATGATAACAGATGTGACATGTTCAAAGAGATTTTTTGCAGAATGAACTATTCCCTCATGATTTGCTCATTTCCAATCCAATCTAATCCAATCCCAAATATCAAATCAGTATCTCCCTTTTAACTGCCTTCGTTCATGTGTTTCACACTTGATGATAAAAAACCAGCAAGTTAAACATTGTTAATTAAACTGAAAATGAAAATTCTAATTCAAATAGAGGGGAGAAATTAATACTGCTTGCACATCATTTCAGTTCTTCTTCAGTGCAGTTCCTATGATGATCATCATCTTGCTGTTCCTATTCAAATTCCTTCATGACTAAGGCATTCTTGACTTGGTATATGCAATCATAGAATGTTGTGATTTTCTAGAAAATTTCCCTCAAAGACTTGTGCATCAATCCCAACTAATTATTTGCTCTGATTTGACCCTTGTCAGTGATCCTATCTAATTGGAGTATAAGGCCAACATGAAACATTAGAAGGAGCATGGAAACGTTCAACAATAATTGTGCTTGCTTTCATTTTCATTGTTTTTGTTCTATCTTACACAGTGGCATGCTCAATGCCCCTTAGCTCCTCCCCAAACCTGACAATAGAGCTAGGTATTACTATCTTTGAGATCAATGTCACTTTCATTCAGTTGACCATGCTTCTGTTAATGCTTATCTTAGAAAAAAAACAAGCTCATGTCACCAATGCCATCTTCATGCAATCATGAAGAAGATGAAAAATTCTATGTTAAAAGGCCATTTTGTTTCAAGCAACAAGGTACCAATGGGAAATAAAAAGATTTTCATTTCAAGAAATCTCTTATGGTTTCAACCAGAATTCTTAAGCTTTCTGGAATCATCTCATATAGAGCTTGGAAAATGTGGTATACCTAATGTTTTCAAACACCTGGCTCTTTATTGGTAAGAAAGTTACCAAACTTGATAGCAAAGCTGATGTAGTTTTTTTTCATCCAGGAATTCAACAAGAAATGTCAATGCCATGATTGTTGCAAGTTTACAGGTAGTGTTATTTTATTGCTTGGTGTCAACATCATAATGCATCAGTTCATGTTGTCTCTCCAATCTCTTGATTTCTCCAATACTTTGCTCAGAAAGTCTCTGTGTCTTGAAATATTTGCTTTATAGTCATCTTGAAAGCTTCTGTCATCTCAGTGCTAATAGAATCCTTTCATTTCAGTGATCTTATTGTCCTTTCACTCGATTCATTGGGTGGAATCATGTATCTCACTCTTGTATTGGTTGAGAGTGTACACAATTAGTTGTTTTTACCAATCAATCATTAATTTATTTGCTTTGTCAAGGATTTTTGGTGATGAACTGTTTTGCAGAAATGATTAAGTCAGCATGACTTTTCTCCTTTTAAAAGTTCATCCAATGCTTCTCTGCAATGGATTCAATTTTATGTCCAGTGCATTTCTCTTCCCTCTATGTCTCTTCTCTATCTTTGAAGGGTCTAGATGGATATCAAACAGATGCGTTTGTTGGTACATTGATTTCCTCCTTCCAAGAAAACTTGTTCTAAACTCACATCATTCACTGCATGTTATTACTAACTAAATCTTGACACAACATTTTTATCTCAATATTTTTGATGTTCAATTTATTTTTTCAATTTCATGTATAGATGCAAACTTATTAGTCATGTTGCACTGATAAGTTAATTTCTCATTCTCTCATTGAGCTTCTGTTGTTGTTGGGTCTTGGTATTTGCCCTCAAGGTCTGCTACTGTATTTGATAGAATATGTACCTTGGCAGTTTTTGACAGACTTAAATTATTAGTTCATTGAAGTAATCATTTAACTGTTTGTTTGTGGATGGAGTTTCTCATGGAGAATCCTCTGGAAATGGTGACAAGGGAGATATATTTCAGTGTGTAAGAGAAGAGTTGGTGGTCTTTCTTTATATGTACTGTTCCTAAAGCACTTTTGCATTTGTTGGGGAAAACATTATTGCATTAGCAATAGAATATGAATAAAATAGTTAGGAGAATCAATATTGGAATGAGATACAACAAAGAACAATATTGCCTCATTGATTTTTCATCATAACTCCATTTAACATGATTAGGTGTATTACTTGTTTGAGTTCAGACGAAGTACCATTGTCTCCAGTGCCAATGGGACCAGTTGCTCAGGTATCTTTAGCAGAATGCTGGAAAAATTTCTCCTCCATATACCTAAGCAATAATAATTCCCACTTATGGGTGCCAGAAAATATGAGTTTGTGGCATAATGGAATATAAACACAAAAATTGAAAATGTGCACAATAATGAAACAACAAAAATTAACTTGCATTGACAACCTCTCTGTCTTCACTGACTATGGTGCTTCTACCTGGAATATTATTTTCATGAGTAAAACTACTAATGGGCAATGAACAAAAAATCGGCTATAAATACATGAACTCAAAAGAGCTTTTCTTACTGATTAAGAATGAAATTGACAATGTTGTGATGTATCCAGAGCTCAAGAAGAATTGCAAAATAAGCCTTTGCCATCTCTTCTCCCTCACTGCCCTTTTCAATAATAGCATTCAAGCCACCAAAGCTCTCTATCATCAACCCACTTGACAAATCACCAAGCTCATGAAATATTCTCAATTTTGCATAAAGACACAGCTGGCATACAATGAACAATGAAGAAATGACAGGAGGATTGGACAAGTTTTCCATCACCAAGCCACTTGATCAACCACAAAACCTTCAAATAATCTCAATTTTTCTTGTGTGTCAACATGACAGACATAGTTGATGTACAAAGTAACAAGTCAGAAATTACAATATGACAAGTTCAACAGATCAGCACTAAATTCAAAAATGGATGAAGCAATTCTTGTGAGAAATAACCAGACTTCACCATCACACCATAGAAAAATCAGTATGTATAACCTGAATTTGGGCTTTTCCAAGGTCTGCACAAATGAGTGAAACAAGGGGAAAATATTGCAGTTTGAGTAGAGAGGAAGAAACCAAGGAAGTTGGACAAATAGG
Organism: Conticribra weissflogii; assembly: GCA_036940025.1. NCBI lineage: Eukaryota > Bacillariophyta > Thalassiosirophyceae > Thalassiosirales > Thalassiosiraceae > Conticribra > Conticribra weissflogii. The sequence continues at coordinate 8,964 of JALLPE010001896.1, forward strand.
CATGGTCAAAATTATTACAAAATTGTTTACAGTCAACATTTGTGTGACAACATTCTGTTGTCATTTGTAAAAAGCACAAGTAATTTATAGTGAAGACTATTCCACATACAAAAAATTCCATTTTTAAGTGAATCTTTTAATATATCAATGTACCCCCTACAGCAAGGTATCAAAAATTGCCAAGCCACTTGAGAAAACGTAATTAAAAACATGTCAATCATAAGTCAGAAGAAGAGAATTCAGTGCATAAATTTGGCAATTGCTGGTTCAATCAAGCCCACTGCAAAGACCCTCAAGTCTCATTTTGGAAATTAAAACCAGTTTAAGACAGTCTCCATCCATATCCATGTTGGTGATCAACCTTAAGGAAAAACAAGTCAATAATAGTTTCACATTTAACAGGTTAAGAAACACCATTCTCCCCAAGACTCTAAGGAAGGGGACTCTATGATAAGTACCACTACCAAGAACAAGAAACAGAGTGATCCAAACTTTGAGGATTTCATCTCTAATTCCACTTTATTAATTTATGTTATTATACTGTTGAGTCATGTGGTCTCTCAAGGCTTCATTGCAGATATTTGTGTAGCTACAGCAAGCTTGTATGTATGATGTGTTAATGATCATGAGCTTGAAATGATTTCTGTGGCTACATCTTTATGGCTGTGCAAAAGAAACAAACAACTCTTTATGATGATTTTCTGTGTGATTATCCTCATACAGAGGGCAAAGTAGTTTTGCTTATTATCAAGCCATCTTCTCCATAATCAATCAATTGTAGTGACCATTTCCATTTCATTGATACACTATTTTTGTTTATTACATGCACAAGCTCCTTGATTACAAATTACAAACTAATGGGCACTATTGCACTGTTTCATAATCCCCTCTATTACTTCACTGTGTAATTACCACTTATTCTGAGAACTGAGAAAGAGGATGAGTCAATGCAGAAGTTTTACTTATCTATGGAATCACCAGAATGTGACCTGGTTAGCAATTAATCAACAAAGTTTTCTCACAAAGATGCTACATTCAATCATACACAAAAAATTTCCCACTGTTGTACTAGCAAGGTAGAAGGAAATGAAGTGATTTGGTTGTTTATTGCATACAGGACTGCTGATGTAACTGATAATGTATTCTAAGAACTACCTTTGAATCATTTGAATATTTTGTTTGCTAGAATCTTAAATCATTCTTGACCAGCATGTATTACATTTGGGTATATTTCTAGAGGAAAATTTGAAATGCACAACCCAATCAAAGCTTATATAATATGCTGAATTATTGATATCAAAATCAGGGCAATGTGTTTTACAGCTGCCTACAATGGATGTTATATCCAAATGTGCCTCAACTGGATTCTTGAGAATCTTTTGCTGGATTCCCATCTGTGGTTTGGTAATGTCATGAGCACATGGCAGTCACATGATCCTATCCTCATCATGTCTTTGTTGTCTTGTCACTTGGTGGTGTCAAGACAGACTGTTTAGTTCTACACCAATGCTTTCATGAATTAACATGAATGAACATTTTTATTACTCAAACATAGGTATAACATTCTATGTTGTTTTGGCATACCTAAACCTTTTGAGCAACATTTGTAATTAAGTTTTGTTTTATTTAAATATTTTACACTTCCATCAAACAATCTTTTCTGCACAAGATATAATAGATATCTTACGGAGCAAACTCTATTTTGTATTATGAGTAGCTCCTATTTGATGTATGAATAAGAT